>PVJS01002269.1:0-14815 GCA_004027185.1 Glis glis
AAACTTATCAAAGCCAATCACTGTGCTGAGCATGGGAAGGAGGGAAGGGGAGGGAATAGGGTGGGAAATGGGGGAGGTCTAAATGAGTGCTATGTGCATGTATGCCTCTATCACCCTGAACCTCATCAAGATGTATGATTACAATGCACCAATAAAATAAAATAAAAAAATAGCAAAGTCAGGAAGCTAAAAATTATAGGGTGATAAAGTGGTTGAACACTGTCATGAAGATTGTGGTTGCTGACTTCTCTGTAATTCTTCTTCAACGATGCTACTAATTTCAAAAATGAATTTTGCCTTTACCATATTAATTTACCTTTTATAAGGGCATGCTGCAGTTAAAATCTAAAGTGATAAGCTTTAGAATCAGCAGTTAGTTCCCATAGCTCTAATGAAAAAGACCCATGATTAATACAATTGTGAACAAACTAGATCTTCAAGCTTTCTGAAGGCCATTGCTTATGCTGATCAAATGGTGGGATGTATTTTCTGTGTTCACAATTGATGTGTCTTTGAGAATCAGGCAAATTTTACTTACCTTAGTATGTTCATTTTATGTACAAATGAATATGAAACAAACTCTCTCTTTACCATTTCTTTGGCTGGTATCTTTGTCCAGCTAAACCTGGCAAGGTGTTCTTTGAATGGGCACACTGCCATCATGGCAGATGGACCAGGGGTAGGCTCGTTGAAGAGCCAAAATGTATGTTGTATTTGACTAAGAAGGGCACATTGACATCAGCATGTATGGAAATAGCACTTGGTGGGCAATCGCCTCCCTATGGATGAGGAGTCATTTCCCACCACTCTAGCTGAACAATGAATTAACTTTGTGGTCTAAAATCTTTAAGCCTAATCACTACAGATTTACTGCCTAGATAAATTAAGGCTAGAATTCAGGGCATGATAAAAAGAGCAAAGGGTAAACTTTTGTCCCAAGACGTTATTTAAAGAAAATATTGGATATAGATGTTTCTTCAAAAAGGATTATCATCATCCACAAATATATTGGTCATTTACTCCACTCATGCTACTTGTAAGTTAGTTCATCTTATAAGCAATCTTTCAGAGGAAATATATATGATTTTCCTCTTCATGCAAGCAAAAGTACACTATCTGAGCAATAGCAATTTTATATTTTAGATCTCTTTCATCTTTATATACTCTACCAATATATCCTCAGCTCTCCTCTTCCATATCTTCAAAGCCAACTTTCCTCTACAAATGCCTCACTATAATTTATATTACATTTCACCAGGAATGAATATTTTGAGAAATATCTTTTAAATCATTATCTATCTCACTTCCATCCTTCTAATCCTTCTGCTTTTGTGATCTATGCTAATAATATTGAAATTAGCATGGTTAAAATATTAAGGTCATCTTCAACATTAACTTATCTTTTATTTCTATATTGAAATAGTCTTCAAATTTTGCTAATTATAACACCAACTTACCTTTTTAATCAACCCTCTTCTTTCTGTTACTTTCATCTTTAGCCTTATCATATCTCACCTGGGTCAAGAAAATAATCACTTAAGTATTTATCATAATGGCTTTGAAGTCAGATCAGGTCATAAATTCTGGCACAGCCATTTAACGTCTGTTTCATCCTGAAGAATTTACTAAATAATACTTATCTCTAAAAAATGAAGGGAGGAATAAAAGGATATTATACATGTGAATATAAATATGTAGATATTGCCTATAAAAGGTGGCTACTATATTCATCATTATCCACATCATTATTAATGTGTTTTCTAACTGCTTAACACTTTGTGCTACTAGTTATTTAGATACCACATCTAAACATTGACCAAGTGCCACTCTTACCCTCTACTTCATACTTATCTAAGATATCCCTCAATTTTTACTAAATGAAATGGAAATACTTTGGTATATACTGCAAGACAGAGAAGGTGTCCAGAAGACTACATTTAAATTTTAGCATGGTGAATTATTTAAAAAAAATTATTGGGGACCTATTGCATACCTGGAACTTTACTGAAGACAGAAAAGTCAACTGAATAGACACAATCACTCCCTATTATGGTTATTTTATCTTAATACTTAATTTATTTAACTGCTTTGATATCTAGTTTCTTCAGTTATAAAATAAGGATAATAGTCACTAGCTTTGAGGCATGTTTGAAAAATTTAACTTTATAAGAGTAGATGTTACTAGGATGTTATTATTATTTAAAAGAATGCTCAGTGATAATTAAGCATAATCAGATTATGGGGCTAGGAGTGTAGTGCAGTGGTAGAGTGCAAAAAAAGTAATCAGATTAAAGATAGAAGCAATAGTTAATCTTTATAATGTAGAGAGAGTTCTCAAGGAAGAAGAAGAAGAAGAAGAAGAAATAATTAAAGCCAAAAAGAACTGACATTGTGTTTATTCCTAAGAATTTTTTTTGGTATACACACAACTGTCAGTTTTTGTTTGTGGTGGTTGCTTGCTTTTTAAAGGCAAGGGGGCCCTTAACATATGTGCATTTATTTTCCATTTATATAATAAACTGTTTTCATTCAATATTTCAGTATTAAGAAATTTAGTATTATTCCTATTTCATATAAAAATAAAATAATTACAATGTTTTCTTTATGTAAACCAATGGACCATTCTTTTCAAAATTTTGGAGGGGACTGGCTTAAGCATACTGCCTTCTGAATGTGGAATGTGATTGGTTCCAGAAAATATTTGGATTACATAGAGCTATTAGAATAAAAAAGGGAGGAAAATTAAGAGGAGAATTAGCATCATCAAGAGAAGGAGAGTGGTGGAAGGAAAGAGGAGTGCAAGTGACAAAAATAAGCAAATTCTGATTTTTGTTGTTGTTGCTTATTTGGTACAACATGAAAATAGTCCCTTATATAGTGGTATTTTTTATTTTTCAATATAATTTCAACACTTTATGTCACATTCTATCACTTTGAAAATATTATTTTGAAATGTATAGACTGAGGCAGAATACCAAGAGGCTAATTAACTTTTAATGTCAAGAAATCTGACATTAGAAGATTTAGAAAATAACTTCATATCTCTAACACTTCAGAATGATATTGTTTGTGAATGATGTCATCGAAAATGGAATATAATATGATGTTGCTACAGTTGTAACTCACATTTATTCATGAAATTTGGTTTATTAACATGTATTTTCCTACTAGATTATAAATAGGGCAGTGCCTAAAAAAATGTTGGTCACAATTGCATTACTATCTTCTACCATAGACCTGGCACTTAGTTGTTAAATATACTTTAGATTTAAAATCTAAGTTCCTTATCATGGCCTCTAAGGCTAATACTATATTCCTCTGGCTAAAACTATGGCCATATCTCCTATACTCTCCTTATTTCTATGAAACGCTAATAATGCTTGCTACTTATGTTCCTAGAAAACATACCCCTGGCTCATTATTTTTGCCTTTCTGTTTCTTCTGTCTGGAAGTCACATCCTTTAGATATATGCATATATACACTTGGTTCAAGTCTTTGCTTATATATCACCTACTTAGGGAAGCCTTCATTGATCATCTTAGATAGCACTACTTGCCACACAGTTTAACTGCTTTATATTTCATCATAGAATTTTAAATTATTTTATTGAGCATATGTTATTTAAGCACATAGTATATACCAGATTCTTACCTAGACACTGAGGTACAAGATATAAAAACATGCACAAATCCCTGTCTTCATATAATAATTTCTAGTGCAGAGATAGATAATATAGAAAATTGAAAATAAAATACATAGAATTATATGAGTGAAGAAAAAGAAATGAACAAGATGGATTAGGAAATACTAGGTGGCCAGGAAAGACCTTATTTAAAAAATGGTATTTGAATTAAGACCTGTAACATGTGAGGGAGTAAGCTCTATGAGATGTAACAGAAGTGCTCCCAAGGAGAAGAGAATAACAATTAAAAGGCTCTGAGTTGGGACTTTAAAGAGCTTGATACAGAATCACAGAAGAGTATAAAGTGGAGTTTGAGAAAAATCTGAGAGTGGAGGATGACTTCAAGTAAGTAACTGTCATGTACTAAGGTGGGTTGGATTGTGATAGAATATGTTGTGGAAGGTAGAGAGGTTTTACTACATTTTGGTATTCTCAACTATTCCCGATGTTCTTCTGTCTGTCTGTCTGTCTGTCTGTCTGTCTGTCTCTCTCTCTCTCCTCTTAGTGAGGCCCTCCGCAACTTTGTGAGACCCAGTTTCAAAATAAAGTATAAAAAATAGGGCCGGGGGCGTAGCGCGGAGGTAGAACTCCCCTGCGTTCAATCCCCGGTACCGCAAAAAAAAAAAAGAAAATTATAATATAGCATTTCCCCACCTTTTTATATCTTAGACACGTCCATTGTGATTTGTTTTAGCTAATATGAGCTGAAGTGATGGATGTCATTGTCAAGCAGATGCTTTATAGGACTGTGCTTCATTCTACACATACGAACATTTTGATCATGGAAACACATATTAAGCTAAATCATCTGGGTACATTTGCTATTGAGCTTTATCCATGTATATGAGCAATTATTATTATTTTAGCTTCCTGTCAATCCATGTAGCAAAAGCCAGAAATTACCTTTTGTTTTGCTAGATCACTGAGATTTTGGGGCTATTTGCTACTGCAGCACAACATAGCTTATCTTGATTGATACTGGGAGAGGATGGCAGAAGCTAAATTTTGAAATTGTTATGTTTGCAATACTATTAGATATATGAGTGCAGATGTCAGGATGGATATATCTGAATTTTGAGAGACAAGACTGAAGACATACATTTTGAAGTCATCAGGAAATAAATCATTTTTATGGTACAATAGTAGATGAGATCACTAAAAGAATAATGTAGCGAGAGGAAAAGTGTCTAAAGCCTGAGTTCTGAAGATTTCCATCCTAAGAGGACAAGAAGGAAAGAAGGAAACTGCAAAGGAAACAGAAGGAGCAAACAATAAGGTAGTTGATGTTGGCATTAAGGAAGCAAAGTGAAGAAAGCTTGACAAAGAGAATGGAGTATTAATTATGTCAAATGCTGCCAGTGGGTTAGGTAAAGGAAGAAAAGGAATTTACCACTCACTTTAACATAATGAAAGATAATTTATGGGCTTGAGAAGACAAATTTTAAAGACATGGTAGGAATAAAAGTTTGACTAGACTTCTCTAATTATTAGGTCTTTATTTCATGTCACTACGTGATTTTCATTTATTCACTTATCCATTTAATCACTCATTTAAATTATCTGTCCTTCACACTAGAATGATCCCACAGCCTTTATCTTTTTGTCTAACTCTGTTTTTCCAATGACTACAATAGTTCTTTAATAATTATCTGCTGAAAGAATGGGTAAAAATAAAAGGCCAGAGAAGATTGAATGAATAAATGAATAAGACTTCTAGAGAACCAGCAGCAAGAATGTGTACTTGGTCACATGTTTTAAACTCTAGGACTATGAATACCTTTTCATTAGTTCCATTTCTAGACTTGAGACACTAATTATTTAGGCAGCATACCATCACATCTCCCATCACACTCATGACAGAAATCATGAAATTACCATAGAACTTTTAATACAATCCGATGTGCTTTCATAATCTAGGTAATCACAACCAAACTGCATAAGATATTACTTAAAACATATTTGTTGGGAAATAGGTGTTCCAAGTAATAGTGTTACACAATGAACAAAAGCAATCTATATATCTAACACCATTTCAATGTATGATTTACTGGGAAAAACATAAAATAAACCAACATACAGTATATTAGATACTGATCAGAGATTTTCTATTGGCGTATAGCTGAGTATATCATTTGAACTGTATAATAGCTCTTAGACAAATGTTGAAATCCCAATGGCTTATCCAAATATAAGCTTCTTTATAAGTGTGAATGCCTATTGGGTCTTCAGCTCTGTGAAGTCATTCAGAGATCTAGACTAATGTGGGCCCTACTATTTTCAAAGGTTGGGTTCAAGTATCAAATTGGGCATCAACATCTAGATGGCAGATAAGGGAAGAGAATGTAGAGATCTCACAGAGGATTTTATGGGGAAGCATAGAGTGGTGAAACTCACTTTCCCCTCTCCCTTTCCCCTGTGTACTGTGATCCTCCTAGGTGCAAGGGGACTTGGCAAATGTAGTACATGTCCAGGCAGTCAATTGCTTCTTGTCATGGCAGGTGAAAGCCATCTGTGGTGAAGAGCTCGTTTCCTTTGCTACATTGGACCAGGAAGTTTTTGACTGAGTTTAAAATTTGACAGGAGACCTGGAAGAAATGATAGAGTAAACCATGTAGCTGTCTCAGTGAAGAAACATTAGGCAAAGAATAACAACTATAAACCTTCTTGAGAGGGGAACAATAGCAAGAAAACTGGTGCAGTGAGTGTCTAATGACCAAAGGATAAACCAGAGGAAAAAAGGTCAGAGGTCATGCCCTTAGTTCCTAGGGCTTCATTACCTAAGGTCAGAATTTTGGCTCTTACTATAAGTGATATAAGAAGTCATAGGAAAATTTTATGCATAACCATGGTGTGATAGAGATTTGAAGAGGACTGCTTTGCTATTGAGCATAGAAGCATATGAGCAGAAGTAGGGAGAGGAGTTATGAGACTAACTCAGTAGCTCAGGCAAAAAAAGAGAGGGGCTAAGAGCATGCAGGTAGAGTTGGTTGGGGATGGGAAAAACCCAAAGGCCATCAAACCAGCAGTTGTATCAAACTTCATTCTAACATTTTAGACTAAAGAATATTGAAATAAGAGTAAAAGTAGCAATACAAATGCTTTTCACTTAGATTCAACAATTGTTATTATTTTACTCATTTGCTTTATCTCCCTCTGACTATGTACATATATATGTACATATTCCAACTTTTTTTTTTGGCCCAACTCATATAAAAGTAGTTTGCAAAAAAAATGTGACCTGTCATTTCTCAGTGCTTCATAATATAGCTCTTAAGGATAAAAAAAATAGCTTACCTAACAATAATACTGCAAATATTTTGAAGTCAGAATTGACAAGATTTCCTGATGGATGTTTGTGGGATATAAGAGAAAGACAGAATCAAAGACAATTCCAAAGATTTTGACAGGAGCAACTGGAAGTATGGAAATGCCATTTACATAGACAAGGGAAACTGCAAGAGAAGCTATTTTTGAGCCCAAGAGATTAAACTTCCTGCCATCCCTGTCTAGACTTCGTTGGGCAGGTCATACTCTAAAAGCTTGGGGTGTGCATGGAGCAGTATAAAACTGCAAGATCCAGATGTTACAGCAGTTTTAGTGAAATAATTTCATAGGCATCTCAAATGGAGAATGAAAGTATGCCTATGCCATGCAGCCTGCAACAGAATTCCTCACTTAAACTGCTGTAAGCTTACTAAAATTGTTAGTTCTAATATGAAGAAGTGGGGAAGTAGAGAAGTTTCCAGAGCTGGCTAAGTTAATGGTTAGAATTAGGATTATTTCCAGTTCTCAGTTCTATCATGCTAATTGTAGATTTTACTTTGATACTGATTTCCATTATATTATTAAGATGGCAACTAGAAAGACCTAAGGCTATATTTATTTCTTCATATCCAGTGGAATAGCTGGAGAAAGAAGGCATACTAGTAATTCCCTCTTTTAAGCATTTTTGTTCCACTTGAATTGTTATTCCAACCATCACAATCTCCAGGATCCCCGTCTGATGGATATAACCAAAATAAATCAAGCAATTAAATTCTATTAGGAAGGAAAAATAGTGGTGAATAAGAGTCCATTAACCAAATGTTCTTACCTCACCCAAACAGTGTTTTAGATTATAGATTTTTCTGGTGTTTTAGATTATAGATTATTATTGTTTGCTCAAGAATTTCATAAACTTTTCCATACAGTATGGGCTCATCTGAGTATGGCTTCTTTGGTTATACATAATATCTGTGAGATTTATTTGTTTTGGGGTGTGCATATATGTAATACACCACACACACACACACACACACACACACTCACACACACACAGGATCGTTTTTGTTGTCTAGTAGTAGATCGCTGTTTGAGTTTACCATACATACATTGGATTACTTGCAGATTTTGGTAATTTTGAATAATGCTACTATGAATATCTTAATACATTTTTGGAGTAACTACACATATTTTCATTTCTTTTGAGTAAATACCCATGAGTGGAATTTCTGTGTCATAAAGTAGGTATATTTTTAAATTTGTAAGAAAATGCCAAAACTTTTTCAAAATGTAGTGTTGAAAATAGCAGAAGCAGAAAGGAGGCATTTGTGGTTATAGATTTGTAATAAAAAAATTTAAGTCACCATGAACCATTAATTCTTCATTTCCACATTACTTTATATAAAGGGGAGTGAGATATATGTCTTACATACGGAAAAGATGCACTGATTCTTTCCAGGGTTGATAAATGCAAAACTGCTGGCATAGGACATTTGAAGCCTAGAAAGGAAAGTGTATGTGTATCTTCCTGTTGGAAAGAGCACTCAACACTCTCTTAATGATTCAGAAATTGAATCTTTAGTAAAATTCACTAGAGCAGTGAGGGCCAGGGCATAGGACTGGAGGCAATTCTTCATTTTGAAATAACATGAAACTCCAAGAATTGTTAGACCTACTGAACGGCATCTGCATGATGCTATAATTTGCTATTGGCAGACAAAGCTAAACAATTACAGCCTAATGTAATATTTTATTCCACTCTGTTTTGAATAAAATCCCCAAATTGAGGTCATTGTTTTTATTAGAGAAAAGTGATAATGTGATTGTCACATTTACAGTTTGGGATCCAGGTATTTTGATGCAATGACTACATGTAAACTACCTGGTCAGCTAGTTGCAAGTGTTAACTTGGGCTCTTTCTATAGTCATTTGTGGGAACACAGGTGGAGTGGTAGTGTGGGTACCTTCCTTTGTAGTCTATTTGTTAAAATAATTAAAATTTTCTGAAGAAAATAGTCTCCTCGTAGGAGGTGGAGATAAGAGGACCACTGGTTCAAGGCCAGCCTCAGCAACTTAGCAAGACTCTCAGCAAATTAGCAAGACCCTATAAAAACAAAGACAAAAAAACAACCAACCAACCAACCAAACAAACAAACAAAACAGAGGCTGGGGCCATATTTCTGAGGCAAGAGGTAGAATGTCCCTGGGTTCAATACCCAGTACCAAAAAAAGATAAATAAATATATACCAAGAGCACCTCACTATTATATATAACTCAATGCACTAAGAGAAATATAAATAAGAATAAAAGATAAATCAGTCTATTGATCTAATTTTCTAGTGCAACCTCTGTATTCTCAACAATTTCAGAGGTCTTGCAATTGTAAGAAGGCACTGCCTCTGGTTCCACCATTTAAGCTCTTTGCTCTCGTCCTGCAACTGCTATCACAACAGGTGCACCAACTTGATCCTTCTCTTCTCTGTCCTAAACCACCACTCATATAGGTTATTCCATATTACAGACAATCACTGAAGGAATAATAAGCAGTAATTAGAACTCAAAGAAAGAAATGAAAAGAGAAATCACTGTCCTAAGAATTTATTATCTCTTCCATGCCAAGTGAAGAGATAATATTTTTTTTTTTAATTTTGCTGACCATATTGCTTCGTTAGACCTCATCTCATCATCATCATCTTGGGCCTCTTGCCTTAGCAGATTCCCTCTTCTATTTCTACCAGACTACCAGACTGCAAACCACATGTGGCTATTGCTTTCTTATGCACAGAAATTTCATATTCTTGTTCTCACACATGCTCAGATTTCCCAGAGATGCCCAACTTTATTAATATTGTAGACTCAGCGAGTTTCTCTCAAGTGTTTAACATACTTGAAACAATGAAAATTCTTTTATTTTCTTTTTTAAAAGAAATATCTAATCCTTCTTTAGCTATGAACATGCCTCTTTTTCTCATATCTATTGAGATTCCTTATCCATTCCCTCACTTCTATTATAATTTGAATCAGAGTTCTGAACTCAATGATTTAAATCATTTCTGAATGATCTCAGTATAAAAAAAGCAGTGAAGATGAACAGTATTGCATTCAGATTAAATTTTCCTTCAGATGGCATAAAGTGTTTCCTTTTTATATTTACCTATTAAATCGAGCATATAAATAGTGATTTCCAAGTGGGATAAAATAATTATTAACACAATAGTAAATCATAGTAAATTGAAATGCTGTTCTTGTACCATTTTTATCAGCTTTGTAAAGGGAACTATTAACTTAAAAAGTTGAGTGTCACCCAGATACATCCCTTTCATGCAGCTACACCATGCTTCTACGACTTCACCATAGAAAAATAACTGAAGACTTCTCTCCGTGGTCTCACCATTTTATCATCAACTGAATACCCAGTGTGTTGTCTGTTTGGGCAGTTATATAAAAACAAAAACAAATAAAAATCAAAGCTGGGCATGGTGGCATATGTTTTTAATCCCAGTACTTGGGAGGCTGAGACAGGAGGATCTCAGGTTTGAGGACAGCCTCAGCAATGTAGAGAGACTTGGCAACCTAGTGATACTGTTTCAAAACAAAAAATAAAAGGGGCTGGGGGTGTAGCTTAGACGTAAAATGTCCTTGGGTTCAATGTCCAGTACCACAAAAACAAACTGAAACAAAACAAACAAACAAAAAACATAAACTAGGTTGCTTATAAACAGCAGAAATTTATTTCTCACAGCTTTGGAGGCTGAGCATCCAGGATCAAAGGACTGGCACATACAGCATCTGGTTTGCTTTCTTCTTGAGGACACCCTCTGGCTGTGAGCTCACATGGTGGTAGGGGCAAATAAGCTCCCTGGGGACTCTTTCACAAGGTCACTAATCTCATTCAAGAGGCCATGGCTCTCATGAGCTAATCACCTCCCAAGGTCCTACCTGTTAATATCATTACCTTGAGGGTTCTAATTTCAACAGAAAAATTGGGAGGGAGACAAACATTCAGATCACAACACCCAACAAAGTAAGATTTTTTTACAATCTCAAGAGATGGTTACTCGGAATCCTATACTTCCAAACACTTAGAAGAGACCTGGAAAGTACTTAAAGTACCTAGAAAAGACCTGGGAGGTGTTAACTATCATGAACGGGAGGTAGCATAACACAGGTTAGGAAGCCAGGTTCTGGAATAAGACTGCTGCTAGCTTTTGATCCTGGCACAACTACTTGCTGTGATTTTGGGTAGTTACTTTTAAGTTTCCTGAAACTCAGCTTTTTCATCTGTTAAAAACAAGTTAATAATAAGGAAAACCATATCAGGATATTGTTTAGAAGATTCAATTCCTTAATACAAGTAAAATGCTTAGGAACGTGATGATACATTAGGAGTTTTTAAAAAGAAGAGTTCCTCTCCTGGTTCTTCCTTTGAGAGGTAGATGAAATCACTTCCAGTGGCGGAAGATCCCTTCATCTGTACTCCATGGTTTTGGTCTTTCAGAAGTTGGTGAGAAATATGGACCTATGGTGAGTATTGCATCTGAATAGCAGTAGTGGAAAAGAGCTGGTGTTAACAGCACTGTTGCTTCTACAGATCTAGCGTGACTCGGTCTGGAAAACTTTAAAAAGGCATCTCCTTGGGTATCTAAAGTATGTGTGGTGAGGTAGCGGAGGCTTGGCAACATACATCCCAGTTCAAACTGAAAATGTGAACTCTTAAATGAAATAAAATATCTTTTCTCTGGGGATCTAAGGATACTCACAACTTTAAACGTCTCGTTATAGGAAGGAATAAACGGAAATTTGTGACGCACACACCATTTCTGCTGTTTTTTCTTCAGTGATCACGTTTGGAAATGCTGCTAGTCTAACTGTGTATAATACAGCACGCTCATTCATCATGCTCATGTTTTGGCAAGTGGAAGCCGTGAGGATTTTATTAGGGTTTTCTGAGCATGTTGTGGGAGGCCTTATTTCACTTCTGCCAGGGTTTCCTCTAACTCCTGGCACTGGTTAGTGATGCTGGTACCTGGAACAGGTCAAGTGAACTTGGTTGAGGGTTAGATCATCTCACTGGGAATCTTAACTTGGTGTTATTCAATTCCATGAGTCTTTCATTCTTCAGTTTCAGGAATTTGGGTCTGGGATGTGTTGGCTCTGTTTGGCAGTATACAGGTTCTGATTTGTAATAGAGGTCTGGGAAAATATTCATACATCTGCTGGAAGGCAGGAATTGAGCCAGGGTAACTGCTGGAAAGCAATTGACTTTTTGACAACAAAGACTGGTTGTCTTTGCTTCCACATATGCAACTCTGTGAACAAAGGCAGAGACAGGAGTAATGAGTGGTATGTGGTGTCTTATTTACCAGAAAGGGACTGTGCAATTTACTGGCAACTCCAAAAATCTAGCTGTGTGACTCTGTGGATGTGTGCATGGAAGTGGTTATAAAGCTGAGCAAATAGGCAACAATGAGCAAAAAAATCCCAGCGTCTTTCAGAGTTGGCTGAATTAAATGAAGTGGCCTCTCTGTGAAGCAGAACAATAACTGGATTCAGAAGAGTAAGCAAGCCAAGGCCACATGAGTCCACAAGACCAAGGCTGTATGTATGATCGCTTGCCATGGATCTATAATATTTTAAAAACAGCACATAGCATAGAAATGGTAATTGCAGAGTTTTATCTAAAGCAAACTTTTCCTTTACATTATTTTGCAATCACATTGCATGTGTTAATTGAAATCATACTTTTAAAGCTTAATGTATACAGCTTTGCACTCTCAAATGAACGAGGATAATTTTTTTGATTGTGTTAGGCAGGGCACTACGTGAGTTACTTGTTAGATCATTTAGCTGATGGTAAGGAATAGATTTACTTCAGCCTAAAAGTGTAATGTAAATGTTGGAAATTTAGCACTTTACTGGGAGAAGAAAGTGACTTTAGAACCTGTTCCTTTGGTTGTGTATAAGAAGGTAAGAATTGGGACATTCAGTTCAATGAATAATCCATCAATTCCATTATTCATTAAGAAACATTTATTCAGTGACTCCTGAATACAAGGCACTTCACTGGCTCTAGAGTTACTTCTGTATAAGGTTTGTTTTCTGGCCTAGAGAATATCGCAAACTGATGAAAACTAATATGAAACAAGTAATCATGATAAGACAGAATTATGCAGTCTCTGACAAGATACATCAAAGGTAGATGTACAGGCACTCACGATTGGTGTTCAACTCCAGCTTTCAATGCTTACAAGGGCTTTGATCTTTGGTTAGTTATTTATGTCTCTGAGCTTCAATTTCCTTTCTCTCAAATAGAAATAAAATTATCATCTCCCATTATAAATAAATTTTGTTAGATGCAAAACAGTAGCCAGCATATAGTTAGTCCTTAAAATAAGTTTTATTATGATTTCTTTTAATACAATCACAGAAATAGAAAACATAAACAGTTTTCTTTCCCATTCTCTCTCTCTCTATATATATATATGTTATATATATATATATTATATATATTATATGTAATACTATCACATTTATCTAGGAAATCTGATAATGGTAACTATTATGGTTTGGATATATAGATTATCCCCTGGAAGAGCTCATGTATTGGCAAAAATTGATATAATCCAACTGTGAGGGTTCTAATTTCATTAGTGAATAAATCCATTGATAAATTAATGGATTTTTTGAGTGGTAGAGTAGGCAGGTAGGGTGTGGCTGGGGGAGGCAGGCCAGTGGGGGTGTGGCCTTGGGGATTATATATGTCTCTGGCTCTGTGTCCTTCCTTTCTCTTTGCTTCCCCCCATCATTCCCTGAGCTCTGCAGACATGACCTGGCCTAACATGGACTGAAGCCTCTGAATCCTCCAGAACTGTGAGCAAATAAATTTTCCTTCATCCATGTTGGGGTCATCAGATATTTTGGGTCACAGCAGTGACAGAATGTTGATGAAACAATAACTGTGTGCATTCCAACTCATCCATTCTATGTCCTTCAACAGCATCTCAGGCTATTTATATCTCCAGGCTCTAAACCTAACTCATATGTAATGCAAATGACCTCGCCTCCTAACTCTTCTATTTAATTTAAATACTCAATCTTTGCACTGGAGTGCCTTTTTAAATTATGGTTAATTGCACCATGTATGACAAAGTCCTCAAATGAGAGGACATGAGTCACAAAAAGTTTTTCTCAAGTAAGAGAGGATGGAGATAGGCTATCCAGGGCTAGTATGATCAGGGATCCAGGCCCTATTTCTAACTTTTGTATTTAGCCTTCAGGTATAGATCTCTTCCTTCTACTCCAAGATGCCTACTTAATAAAGTGCTGCTCAAAACACTGTGTATTTTCCCATACCAGCCATCAAGAAGGAGAATGAGATGGAAAAGAGGGTTCAAGGGCACCCTCTAAACACCTGGTGAAAAAGTTTCTCCTTTAGCTGCTTCACAATTCTTTTTACATCTTTTTGGCTATAACTTAGGCACATGGCCTCAACAAGGCCCAATACTGGCTGAGCATCCATATGTCTAGCTAAGAGTAGGAGTTTAATATTAAGAAGGCAGAAAAAAATTGATATTGGAGGAACATCCATTCATCATTCAGGTTGTTTGGATAGAGCCGAAGCAGAAAGACAGTGGACTCCAAAGTTGACTGCCACTTACTGGGTAGAGGACTTGGGGCCAATTGCTTTTTTTATGCTTTAATTTACTTCCTAAGGAGCATAGGAATATTTTAGAAACAAATTAGTTTATTCCAGCAATTAGAGCATCATTGTGCACATACAAAGTGCTTATTTCAACATGTGGAAAGCCAGTGTAGAAGACAGTGGTTGGATTCTTTCATCTGACCATAACCTTAACGTGATGATTCTAGC
>PVJS01002269.1:14915-64004 GCA_004027185.1 Glis glis
AGAACACCACTGCGTTCAATCCCCGGTACCGCCAAAAAAAAAAAAAAAAAGTCTACTGCAGGGAACAGGGTGGTGTCAGTGGAGCTGTGAGAAGGAATTATATTTTAGGATATATTTTGATGTTGAACAAATAGGATTTACTGATAAGGGCTGGAAGACAAGAGTTAAGATGTGTAGAAAAAGCTTGGTCTGAACAACTTATTTATCCTTTTTATCACCATATTATATAAGCATCACTTCCCTTCACTCATGCCATATGCCACTATGTCTTGCTAAGCTGGATGTTAAAGTTTTGACCAATATTACTTTCCTTTAATATTTTGGGAAGATTATACTGTCTTCTTTAATCAGCAACATCTGACATTATTTAATCATCTTACTTTTGTAAGAGATCCATTCTTCCTGTGGGCTTACAAGTTTTCCCTTTGTCTTTTGTGTTTTACAATTCATGTTATCCATCTTCTTTGACAATGTGTGGCTTGCTTAAATTTTAGATTGTTCACCTTTCATCTGTTTTAATGCTTTTTATTTTCTAGGACTCTTACCTGATATTGCCATGTCTATCTATATATGTCCTTTCTATCTTATTGTGCTGTGTTTTGGACAATTCATTCATCTGGTCTATTTTTTTCTTAAGCAGATCCCATCTTACCACTTATACAACACATTGGTTTATTTCATTTTTCAGATTTAGTTGTCTGATATTTTCTCTTTTTCCTCAGTATAAAAGATACATCATCATTATTTTAAATTATCTTTTTCCATGTGTATTGGTCAGGGTTCACTAGACTAACAGAATTCACAGAGTGAGTATATGGAAAAAGGGGTTTATCAGATCAGTTTACAATGTAGTCCCAAGTTCCGACTGCACGTGGAGAGTCAGAGGAACCAGTAGCTGGTCGAGCGGTCTAAGAGCTCTTCTGAGAAACGATGGTGAAGTTTCAGTTTGAAGGGCTGCAGGCCGATGATCTCAGACGAGAGCAGAAGATCAAGAAGCTCTTCAGAGAAACGGCGAAGTTGAAGGCCGACAATCTCAGATGAGAGCAGATGCGTTTTCTTCGGAAAGAGTCCTATCCCTCTACGCGGCTTTCTCCTTCTTTTATCTAAGTCCTGTGCCTATCAGAACACTGCTGCCTACATTTAGGACAGGACTTTCTGTTTAATCTGCTGTTACACACCCAAAGTCACATGATCTTGGGTGTGTCATGATCCGGTCAAGTTGACAAATTAGATTAACTATCACACCATGACTCTGCTTTGAATGACAATTTTCCAGGAATTTATTTTGTACTTAAAGTATATACCTCAGGTATCCAATTATGTGTTCCTGTGACATCATGTTCCTCCATGGAGGAGTATTGGCTACACCGTCTGGATTGTGTATGAGAAAGGACTCAAGCCAGGCATTGGTCTGTGCTGGTCTCATGGAGTTTAGGGAGAAGTGAACCGATGGAGTGCATAGGTGAGGACCCCACAGCCACAAAATGACAAGAAACGTTTAGGTCAGGTCATCATATAAACCCTTAGAAGAAGGAGCTTTGGGGTAAGCAGTGTCCCCCAGCTTTAATCCACATGGCTTGGAATTTGCAGGGGGAATGGTGGAGGAGGGAGTCTCATGGATTTCTAGTCAATCCTCTCTAGTTCTGCTCATGAACTTCTGTGCTGAGGTCCCTGCTGCTGCTGCTTGGGCTGATTGCCCTGACAAAGGCTCCCAGTAGGATGTTCTGGGAGCCGAGCTGGAGACAAACAAGAACAGAATGGAAACTATGCTTTCGACCTCTTCCTGCCTCCAGTGACTGTCCTTAGTGAAGGGCGAAGGTACAGTGACCCTCATTCTTTCTGCTTCCAGCAAACACTGGTTCAAGAAAACGGTTCGTCTCTCCAAGGGTTTCTCATTTTTGTTGCTGCAGTTTTTGTTAATTTTGGTTAATTCCTGGAGAACATGTCCCTGTCTGGTCTCTGTAATTTCTCGGAATTGATTCCATAAGAGAAAGCAAGTAGTTCACTACAGCTCACTATCTTGTAAGATCCTCTACATTTTTTGTTTTGTTTTGTTTTGTTTTTGTTATTGTTTTTGGTACTGAGGATTGAACCCAGGGGCATTCTACTGAGCTAAACTCGCAGCCCTGTTTTATTTTATTTTATTTTATTTTTTAATTTTGAAACAGAGTCTCACTAAGTTGCAGGGGACTTCAATAAATAGCCGAGGCTGGTGGAGAATCTCCTGTCTCAGCCTCCCAAGTACTGGGATATAGACGTGGGCCACCATGCCCCGCAATCCGGTACTTTTTAATATATAGCAGTATGCAGTCTTTCAAAATATTTCAAGAACCACATTTAAAATTAATATGTCAGCAGGGTGCGATGGTACATGTCTGTAATCCCAGTACTTGGGAGGCTGAGACAGGAGGATCACAGGTTCAAGGCCAGCCTTAGCAATTTAGCAGGTCCCTCAGCAACTTAGTGAGACACTGTTTTAAAATAAAAAAATAAAAAGGGCTGAGGGTGTAGCTCAGAGGTAGAGTACCCCTGGTTCACTCCCCAGTACCAAACCAAACTAAACAAAATTTTTTTGGGGGGGTTCCGGGGATTGAACCCAGGGGTGTTCTACCTCCGCGCTACACCCCCGGCCTTATTTTTTTTTATATACTTTATTTTGAAACCGGGTCTCAGGAAGTTGCGGAGGGCCTCACTAGGTAGAGAGAGAGAGAGAGAAAGTTGAGGCTGGCCACGAACCCGGATCCTCTGGTCTCCGCCTCCCAAAGTACTGGGATTACAAGCATGTGCCACCACGCCCAGCCAAACCAAACAAATTTAATATGTCTATTCATAACAGTGTAATCTTTTATTTGCACATAGTTAGGCCCAGAATTTAGTTTCAAGTTTTTACTTAATGACCCTCCTCCATGAAATAATGCTTCCTCTTACATATTTTTTTCTAATCATTGGACAATGAGAAGTGTACAATATTTGCTTGTAAAACTGCATGTACTTATGTACCTTAAAAATTGACTAACTTTCTAAAATATAAGCTCTATTTCTATTGTCACATTGTGAGATGATAAAGCAGGAGGGCTGCATTGTGATGCATTATAGTTAGGTTTTATTTGTCTTTTATTGCTGTGGCCTTGCAAAAACAAATACTTCACCAACAAATAAAGTAGACAAAATAGGCCCAGCTACAGAAAATACTGCAAATAAAGTTAGAGAAAGTGACAGCTCACTGTTCTTCCAAACATTATGGGAACAATTGCTCTGAAAAGAAAATGTTGTTTTTTTTTTTTTCCAACTACCCATTTATTTTTCCTCCTTAAATCTGTTGAAATGGGCTTTCGTTTGATTATGAAATGGCACGTATATTTCAGTGACCCAAGCACACTATAGGACATTCGATACTTGAAGATTCATTTAATAAGATTTTTTTTTGCTTCAGGAGTTCTAAACCAATTATAATCATAATATATTCATTAATGTGCTTATCTGGATGAGGCTAATGGACATGATTCATTGGAATTTAAAGAATCAAATTAAATAATAATGGGAATTTCTTAATGATTAGGAAACATTATAGACTCTATTAGAAAAAGAGAGGGCGAAGGAGGAAAAACAAATTTGTGCCAGCTTTCTAGACAAGCTCCTTACTCTGCTATATAATTTGGAAGTTAACCTGGCATATTCTGTAGTTGTTTAAAACACATTTATTGAATGTTTTACAATTACGTGTTTTCCCTGTTTGCTTGGGTAGGTGACCTTTGGTTCAGCTTCTGTGTATATATGCAATTTAATTGAAACATTTAGAGAGTTCCAAGAAAATGGAATTAGTTTTCCAGATGTTGTCTCTCAGAGAAATCTAGCCAGGAGGTGTGAAGGTTCTGGGGTTAAATAGCTGCCTATGTAATGGTAAAACTATAACATTTATTTTCTCTACTCTGTTTTATTTCATTCCATGTAGTCTATTTTCTTCTTTGTGATAAGTATGTTCTGTGATTTAACTAGAAACCAGGACTAGAAGGATCATTTAGACAGGATGCTTATACAACCTTAAAAAAATCAGTTTCAGATTATATGTGTGTTAAAGCCAATAGATTAATTTCCTATATCACGAATATCACGACAATGAAATAGTGTAATGAGGCAGGGTTTTATAAAATCGCACAGCAAAATTTATACTTAGGAGTTATTTCAAAAGCCAATGTTATTTTTAAATCCCTTTTAGTGGAAAAATCATCTTTATTAGATGGATTGGAATTTTTAAAACTGAGGAACCTAGCCAAAACCAAATCTGATAAATAATATCATCAAGCTCTATTACTATTTTCAAAGCCTTTATATCCTTCCTTTAAAAAATGAAATGCAATTTAGAGAAAAGAATGCTTTTTGTAGTCCCTAAACTGATAGAGACAGCAGTTCCTGAAAGGGAAGTTCCAGATGTGGTCAAACACACTAGCATCATTAAAATAGTGCATAACTTTCAAAGGGTTCAGTTGCGGGCACACTTATTTGTGCATTTAGGTCCCAGTATGTTTACAAGTGAATCAGGCTTATTCTTACAATCACATTTATGTGCTCTTATTGAGGTTAAGACTAAGATATCACCTGTGCATTTCATATATTGGGAAGAGGAATAACAAAAAGAAAACAGAGAGGTGTTAAGACCTGTTTGTGTGCAATAAAATTTATCTGGATGGAAAACTTGGAAGCAGTAATAAGCTTCCAGGCAAGAATACCATATTACCCAACTATTGCAGCTGATGCGCTGAATTTAATGGTTATCACATGACAAAAAATGTTCTCCATTTGACTCAAGGTCTGTCAGCTCTTTTTTATTAGACCTCAGAAACATGGGGGAGGGGTTAGATGGTAAGAGAATGGAAGAAGAAAAATGCAGTCTAATCTGTTTAAAGTTATCCACATGCAGAATAACAGAATTTCAAAGGGAAATCCTAACTATGGACTGGTCCTAGGATTAGATTGTTTAGTAATATAAAATATGAGTAAAGCGCTCTTCCCACCCTAAGATGCTTGTAATATTGATGTCCTATGCATCTTTTTATCTTCATATTAAAACAAACATCAAACAAATGAAACAGCCTGTGAAACCAAATAACAATAGAGGGCATTTGTCTATTTATTTTTCTCTTTCCTTTTTCTTTCTGCCCAGCATATGAAACCCTTTCTTATGTTTGGGTAATTCTCTGCTCCATGGACTCTGGTTAGGCAGTCTACCTGCAATTACAGGCTCCGAGCAAAGCCTGTGGGCCTGTATGGCAGCTGAAGCCTGAATCCATGACTTATTATCAGAATCAGGGCTTGATAATGGGGCCAGGGGCAGGGGGCCATTCATTCTGGTCATGGAGCACAAAACCACTTGTCATTCTCAGTTAAAGACATGGTGTGGTGCCAGTGGCAGGATCCAATGTCTAATGGTGCTAAGTATAGAAACGTAAAGGAGATAGATTAGTTATGATCCTCTGACAAGATTTTCATTTTAATATTTACTGAGATTTCACTGTGCCGCAAGCATTTATCTAAACACTTTACCTTGATTTAACTCATTTATTCTTCATAAAAATGATATGAGGTAGGCACTATTTTTATCCTTATTACACAGATAATAATAAGAAAGAGGAAAGGTGAGCAATTTGCCCTAAGTGGGTAGAGATGAGGCTCAAGCCCAGGTAGCATGGCTTTGGAATCTAAGTGTTTAGCTAATTTGCTGTCTGTTTTTTCTTTATTCCTGCCCTTTATTCCATGTGGGTGTCAGAACCCTCTAATAATTCTGAGTTTCCCAATATTCTTTCAGTGTACTATTTTTATGCCTAAAATATCCATAAGTTAACCTTAGTTTCTCAGAACTAAAAACCCTGTCTGACATTATAACTATTTCTGTAAGTAAATTATAATCATAAGCAGATCAATTAATCTCTTGAGGCATACATATATATATATATTTGTGAATGTTCCTAGCTCCTGAACATTTTAAGCATTGAAAAATGTAAATAAATACTGTTTGGAGAATCACCTTATAAACTAATAATATTAAACTCATTTAATTTCACATGAACTCACATTACTCCTAACCTCTTGAATGTAATCTTATGGTAGATATATACTACATCATGGTAGATATGGCCCATCAACCACCACAGTACATCTGCCATTTTCCAGACAGACTATTGTAGATATTGCAAGAAATTTCTTATAAAAGAGTTAGAAGGACTCGAGAAGCAAAAGTGTGTATTTTTACTTTACTTAGACTTCAGTAATTATAGGAAGCCCCTGCCGTACCTATTGCCAGAGGAATGAAAGTCAGACAGAGGTATGAGCCAGAGATGAGTAGTTATAGAAAGCCCATTCTCTTCTGGGGCTGGAGACTTGGTGTGGGACTGAGTATCCAAAAGATAATATTTGACTCATTACATTAAATTCAAGAATCATTTTATGTATACCCATTAAAATATTATGTTGCTTAGCATGTTATTTTTATCTTTACTTTTATTAAATTATTATTAGTTGCAAGTAAGTGTTAGGTGGAATTCTACTAAGGATGACTACCATTCTCTGCCTTATTTCAATGAGAAAGCTGATAAGATTATTGAAAATATTCATTGACATTTCCTGAATTCCATATGGGATTATTTTTTTCAGCATGCTTTGTAATCTTGCTAAGATCATAATTATTCTTTAAATACAGTACCATGATAATATCAAACTTCAGAGTAGAAAAATGTCTTTGAGAATTTCTGTTTTAATTTAGTATGGTATAGAACTTAGGGGTAAGACCTTGACTACAATTCCTTCAGAGGCTGCAATTCAGTCCCTGTGCTGCTAGGCTGGTATGGTGAGGATAGTTTCCACCTGTGATACTTGCCAGGGCAAGTCTTTGTAATTGTGTATACTCAGGACTAAAACCTCATGCTTGAGGTTCTGGCTGGGAGCCAGACTTTTCAGAGGTGAGAGGGGTGTAAGCTTCCTGTCTTAGACTGGTAGAATAACATGGCAGACAGTCGGGAACAGTTGCTTTCAAATACAGGTGAGTGTCAACAGGAATCAGGGAAATCAATCCACAGAGTGGAGCACTCAGTCACAGGGGCCTACACTTTGCAAGACCAAAATTATGGGATAAAATAATAGTTTGGGGACATTAAAGACTATCTTTTCCCTCCTCCATTTATTTATTAGATGATTCAGGGAAGAGGAACATATAACATCTTTGTGACTTTTTCCCTCTAAAAAAGTAAGCCCAGAAGCAGAAAGAGGATATAAAACCAGTGTGATGAGGGGAAAGTGGTATTTTTCTTGTCTAGAAATAGATTACTTTGGGCAATGGAAAAACAGAAGAGAAAGCACATGGAAATATGATGTGAGTCCTGGAATAGAGACATCATGAGGCCCAAGAGAGGGATGATGGCAGGAGGCATCTCTGCAAGGAGAGAATCCAAGGGCATGCTTTCCCTGCCACAATGGCAGCACAAGACACAGAGCTAACTGGTGACAGAGAACTTTATGTCCATTGTGTTACCAAGAGCTTGCCACTCCAGAAGGGTCTGGGCCTCTAACATAACTCTGGTATTGGAAGGAGAGCCGAGGTTAAGTGTTTAGCCATCCGAGCAGAATGGATTTGGCATAGAAAACTAAGCAGAGTTGGAGAAAATTAAGCTATAATGTGAACTGAGATTAATATGTGCTGCTGTGATACTACAGGGACTTTTAATAATAAGCACATAGTTTTAATGAACATTTATTGTGTGCTGGTGTTTTAACAATAATATTTAATATGATGTTCACAAAACCCATTAGAATAGATTTGATTATTACCTACTTTAAGAGGTTGAGAACCTTGAACCTATTTTATAAAGTAAGATTCCCATACTGCACAGTTGTCTGATGTCAGACTTCAACATGGGAATCTACCTGTAAGATGTGCTGGGCCTTGCTGATGGAAGTTAGATAATCTAGGGAAAGAGGTTTGGGTGCACGGTCTAGAGACCACGTCCGCTTTGTCATTGTTAATCAGTGTGTCCCCACTGCAAGCACAGTCCCTGGGATGAGAACAGAAGGCAGTGAAAATATATTTAATGTCAATTGAACAGATAAATGTATTTTGGACAATCCACTTTCCTTTAAAGGTCTTGGTTTCTTTATCTGTAAAGCAGAAAAAAATTGCAACCCAAGACTTTGTTAGGATCTGATGAAATCATATGTTAAAAAAGCATTTTGTGAAATTTAAACAGCTATAAAAATATAAGGTATTGCTCTTTCAACCATTTCACAGGATAGATTTTATAGAAATAGAAAATTGAACCTTGAATCATATGTGATCTGGCACTTGCCAAAATCTCTGTGCAAACATCTGGTATCTCAAAGAGATAGTCTAAGGAACAGGCCAACTTTTTAGAGAGTAGTTTTTCTAAATGTATGCCTTATATTAAGATAGAACATAACAAATTAAAATGCCTGTGTATTAGTCTGCTCAAGGTGCCATAACAAAATTCTAAAGAGTTGGTGGTTTAAATAATAGAAATTTATTTCTTATATTTGAGGAGGATGGAAGTCTAAGATCAAGGTTGCTGGCAAGGTGAATTGTACTGTGTCCTCTTCATTTGCAGGTGGCTGTCATCTTACTGTATGCTTACATCTCCTCTGTGTGCATGTATATGAAGTATATGAAGTCAGATCTCTGTCTTTCTTTTCCTCTACTTATAAGGGCACTAATGCCATTGTGGTGACCCCACCATCATGACCTTATCTAACCATAATTACTTCCCAAAGGCCCATCAGTACCATTACAGTGGGAGTTATGACTTCAATATATAAGACTTTGGGGAGATACATTGCAATCTAGAGGAACCTGGATGCTACAATTTTAATTGCTTATAGGAAGGCTTTCTTTTGTTATCATTTAGTTTTATGTCCTGGTCTTTATCCACTAAGGCTTATTACAGGACATAGATTTTTGAAGAATGATTTTGTGTCTTTACCCAATCATATCCAAAAACACTGTTCACTATGATAACCATATATCAGGAAGCACAGGGTGGGTAGGTACCAATCAGACTTTAGTTCACAGGAAATTTTTGCTCTCAGTATTCACTTTGGTGTTCCCATTTGTTCTACCATGAGATCTTAAATGTATTTTCCTTACTGGTCTCACTGCCAGGAAAGACAAGACCTCAATCGAGAGCTTAGTTTTAATAAACAATTTATCACATATCCCTGATTTAGTTTTGTACTTTCTTGATCATTTACAAAGTTTCTAGTGTGTCTTGGATACTTGCTGTTAAAAAAATCATTATTGTTAAATATTGTTCTTACATTTGCTTATTTTTCTATAAATTTCACATTTAAGCTATCCAAAAAAAAATTTCAACTCAAGGCCTGGCAGAGAGTAAACTAAAGCAAAAGACTTATGCATTCCCTGTCCCAGTGTGATTCTCAGAGGTCTCAGGTCTTCTTACTGTCTTGTTTTATTTTTCTCATTAATAAATTTAGGAGAAGATTGTGGTGACCTATTTGTCATACAACATTGGAAGGAGATAATTTTTAAATTACAGCACTCTAAAGAACCAGAGGGCTTAAATTCTAGGAGCAATATAAATAATACATTATACTTCAGTCCCAGTTAATTTCCATAGACACAGAAAAGAATGAGTATGCATAAGGGTTTTAAATTATCATTATTTTGAAAGGAGAAGATCAGAAAAGTGCAAAGCCACATTTGGGTGTATTTCAGAAACAGATCATGCTTTTAATACGCTCGCCCTGGTTGGTGTCATGTCTGAGAAGCAGATGCTAGGAGGCAGAAGCAAAGCTCGTCTGATCGGAGGACTGGCAAAGTAGCTGCAAAGTAGCATGTGAGGATGTGCTCTGTAGCTTCCAATGTTTAGTCCAGCTTAGAAAACCCTGGAGAATGACAATTTATACTCAGTTGAAGTTCACTTTCACTTAGATTTACCACTAAACCAGCAAACACACAGTAAGAGAGATCAACATTCAAGTGTGGGAGCAGCTTCACTGCCTATTGTATTCCCCTGAAGACACATTCCAAGTTCAATGGTCAATGCAGCCCTTAAACAGTAAGGAATCTATCATGTTAGAGGAGACCACAAGAACAGGATTACTTTTTTTCCCATTAGCCTGGGGACAGGTCCGGATTATAGCCAAATGTCTCCCCTATTACCAGTAAGGTCATTCTCTTTGACAGTGTTACCTAGTTCTATATTCTATTTCTTAATACTATCATCTGGTCTAAAGCAGGCAGGTCTATAACCTACTACAAATATAAGTGTGGAAAAACAAAGTAGACCCTTCTGAATAGAGATGTGTGTATGTGTGTGTGTGTGTGTGTGTGTGTGTGTGTGTGTGTGTATACATATACATATATGCATTATTAGATATTAGTTTTCTGGGGGTTTCTCCACCTCAAACTGGAACAATTCTTGTTTAAGTAATGTAATCCAATTGTACAGGTAAATAATTTTCTCTAAGGGAAAAAGACACTAGATAAAGGTAGTCTTTTTAACTGAAGGCCACTGTAGTTCACTTTATGTCTAATGTACTTAGGATTGGATAATGTGAGTTGCAAAATTAACTATATAAGGAAGTAATTTTGACTCTTGTGTCTGAAAGAGTCAATATAAGGAGTTGGACATTTTCTTTGTTTTATTAAAGATCTTTTTGTTGCTTGCAACTATTAGAAATTATAATGGTTTGCAGTATGTTTTGGTTTGCAGTATGATATGGCTTATAATATGATTATAATATCTATAAACATTCTTCTATGATTAATATGCCATAATACTTAAAATTTATAATAACTTGCGCTATGGAAGGCCTTCAGTGTTTTACTATAGTTAATTCTTCTGATCACACTTTATCAAATTTTTTACATGTGTTTCCTATAAATATACTGGTAGCAAACATAGGAATATCCATGAGGTTTCTCTAATGATTTGTGCCCCAAATGATTTTCTAAATATAGAACTGATCTAGTGAATAAAGGACAATATGGAGAAAGCTTATAGAGTATAACCAAAGAGCTCATTTTAAAAGTTTTATTTAAAAAGTAGTGAAAGAACATCAATATACCTCAAGCAGATAATCTATATACCTCAAGCAGATAAGCAGAATTTACGTGGGTAAATTTCATCCTGAGGCCTTGCAGATGGAGGTTAGGAAATCTGAGGAGCATAGTAAGACAGTGGCCTATTAGATAGTAACTGCTATACTCTAACCAAACAACACTGAAATAACTGTGGCCTCAACCCTACTAGAAAAGGCAGAATGAAAAGTTAGAATTCAACTTCCATCAGGTTCCGAGGAGTCACCCAAAGTCCAGTCCAGATCATGTTAGAGAAGGGAGAAGGGACTTTTATTCATGATGGACAGTAACGAGCCCTCCCATTCCATCTTAGGAGTGGAAATCATGTGGGGAACCTGGACTTCCACCCTCACTTATATAGTGAGGATCCTTCTCCTGCATATTGCTGTGGTGTCAGAAATAGCCCAGGTGAGAGCCATGCCTTCCTCCCTTCTACCACCCCAGAGTATCAGTTGAACCATGTGAGAAGTAATGAGAAATCCCTGTGCCTCTAAGCCAGGGTGATATGATGGGAAGCTTAACAGAGAGATTGAACCTCCACCACCAACCCAGCAATAACAAGGAGCTCCTCTCTCACATCGGGGGTCAAACTGGTGATGCAGAGTAGAAGATCTGGACTTCTGCTCTTACCTGGAAGTAAGAGAGTGCTGCCAGAGGTCTGTTAAAACGCAAGAATCAAATAATACCCAGTTTTATAGGACCCCGAACACTTAGGTTTTAATTAAAAAAACCACTAACCATATGAAAAAATAAGAATATCTAAATTTGAATAAGAAAAGACAAACAATAGAAATCAACATTGATATCACACAATTCTATAGTTATTTGACAGTTTTTAAACAGCCACCAAAATATGCTTCAATAAGCAATTGTGAACATTCTTGAAACAGATAAAACAATTGAAATCTCATGGATTACAAAACTATGGGATATGTACACAATGGAATTTTATGCAGCCATAATGAAGAACAAAATTACATCATTTACAGGGAAATGAAGAGAACTGAAGAACATTATGCTAAGTGAGATTAGTCAGTCACAAACAGTGAAAAGTCGGATGTTCTCCCTTAATATGTGGAAGCTAGGGAGAATGGGACTTAGAAGGGATTTCAGAGAAAGGAGAAAACTTTAGATGAGCAAGAAGGGGACCTAACTGAGGAAGACTGGAGAGGGGAAGAGGGAAGCCCACTAATGCGCACGATGTATATACACAAATTTATCAGAGTCAATCACTATGCTGAGCACGAAAAGGAGGGAAGGGGGAGGGAATAGGGTGGTATTTGAGGGAGGGCTAAGTGAGCAATGTGTGCATGCATGCTTCTGATACCCTGACACTTATCAAAATGTATAACTACGTTGCACCAATAAATGAATATATTTTAAAAAAGAAGAAGAAAGTGGGAATTTTAGAACTATAAGACATACTATCTGGAAAAAAAACTCAACAATGGCTCAGAAGCAAACTGAGCAGACAGAGGTAAGAATCAATAAATGAGGATAGAACAATAGAAATTCCCCAGTCTCAATGATAAGGAGAAGTAGACTAAAAAAATGAATAGGGTTTTGTGTGATTATAACAAAGATGCAATGTTCATGTCTTAAGAGTCTAGGAGGAAAGAAATAAAAGGGAAGAGCTAAAAAATCCTTGAAGAAATAATGTAAAAAATTTACTATATTTGGATAAAGTCATAAATCTAAAAAATCAATAAGTTGTGTAAATAACAAAGAGGATAAACTTAAAGAAATCTAAGACATTTCATTGTAAAATCTCTGAAAATTATAGACAAAGAAAACACTCAAAACCATAGAGAATCAGTGTGTTACAGATAAGGGGAAATTATTTGAATGATACAACATTTTCTATGAGAAATTATGTAAACCAAAAGGAAATAGCACAAAAATTTTCATGTGCAGAAAGAGAAGACCCATTGATTCAGAATTATACATCCAGTGGAAACATCTTTCAGGAGTGAAGGGAAAATAAAATCATCCTCAGATGAAGGTAAACTGAGAACATTGGCCACTGCTGCACCTAACCCAAAGAGTGGCTAAAGGAATTTCCCTAAATAGAAAGATAATGATAGAAGATTTTTAGAAAAATCAGGAAGGTAGAAAGAACAAGGGAAAGAGTATGTATATGTATACATATATATCTGTATGTATATGTAAATGTAATATGCATTCCTTCTCCACTTTAAGTTATCTAAATTATATTTGAAGGCTAAATTACAAATTATCACACTATTATGTTTTATATAGTGTATGTAGAAGAAATCTTAAGGCAGTTTCAAATGGGGAAGGTTATAGGACTTAAAGGAAGATGTTTTTGCATTTCACTTAGACATGTAATAAGTTAACATCAGTAGAGTATGATTAAATTATGTATATGCAGTTGTGCTGCGTAAGGCATAATGATGTTTTGGTCAGCAACGACTTGCATATACAATGGTGGTCCCATGAGATTATAATGGAGCTAAAAAATTGCTATTGTCTAGTGATGTGACAGCCATTATTACATTGTCCTCCTGCCATGGATTACTCATGTGTTTGTGGTGATGCTAGTGTAAACAAACCTACTGTGCTGCCAGTGGTATAAAAGTATAGCACATATAGTTATATAAGTATGTTATATTTGATAATGATAATAAATAACAATGTTACTGTTTTTTATATTTGTAATTTATAATTTTTATCATCATTCAAACTGTACTCCTTGTACCTATAAAACAATATTTACTATTAAACAGTACATCATGTTATATTGACAGCAGCCTCATATAGCTCATGTTAATATGTCTCTTGATTGTATCATTTTCTCTTGTGCTTAATTTAATCTTTTGTTGTTTTGTTCATCATGGCACCTAAGGATACAAAATCCACTGCAAAAAAAAAAATGCAGAGAGATACACTTAAAAAACATGGGCAAATTAAAATGAGTTACTAATTCTGAATTAACCCCCAGGAAAGCAGGGAAATGTAAACATAGAAACGAATAACAGAAAAACAAGTGGGAGCAAAAAATAAAATGGCAGGCTTAAGTTTTAACATTTCAATAATTACATTATCTGTAAATAATCTAAATACATTATTTAAAAGACATAGATCAGGACAGTGAATAAAATAATGGCCCAATCTATGCTGTCTTCATAAAAAAACACTCACTTCAAATATCATGATTTAGATAGACTGAAAATAAAAGGCTAAAAAAAATTATACTAAGAAAACATTAAGTAAAATAGATCAGAAGTGCCTAAGTACAATCAAAATAATATCTGTTCAACAAAAATTACAGTCAGAGAAGAACATTACATAAATGATGAGTGTCAATTCACCAAGAGTATATAGCAATCCTAGATATATGCATAAAAAAGAGATGCAAAATACATTAAACAAAATTCATAAACATGAAAAAATAGAAATAGCAAAACTGCAATTATAGTTGGAGACCTCAATAATAGATAAAATGACCTGACAGGAAGGGAAATACGTCTTGCAAATCTGTAATTATTTCAAAATAAATATATTAGTGAATAAAAGAAAAGAACTGGAAAAACTCCCAACCTATTGGCATATGTTGTATTTATATGGTTCAAAGCATGGCTTAAAATAATAAACAAATGTCCTTCTGTGATTAATATACTATAACAATTTATAAATTTCATAGAAATTTCAGCTATGGTGGAGTTTTGAATGCTGAAATATGGACCATTTTTCTGGCAGTCTATTGTAAAATTTTGTTACATTTATACCTTGTAAATATACTGACTAGCAGAAAAAAAAACAGGAAATTCATCAGGCCCTTCTCATTTAGTTGAGCTCTGAACAATTGTTTAAATATTTATAAAACTGATAGTGAATAGAAGGCTACAAAAACACATTTCAATTCTCTACATTCTCACATAACACTTCTGTCATCAGTTGTGGGTATTTGTTTTTTTCCATACCAAGCATTCTCTAACTGTATAAACTTGTCTGGGTGCCCTGTATTGGACAGGGGTAAGCACAGGGCTTCTATGCCTTCTTTGGGTGCACCATCCTCTGTACACCTCCACCTTTACAGCAACCACAGAAAATCATCAAATCTCATTGATCTCGTTTTATAGATCACCCTTTCCTCACCTTGGGTGGGGTTTAAAGTCTCTACCCTCTAAATCCTGTAATCAGGATTCACTTTTTAGTGAGTCCACCTAGAAGACTCACCCTAAATCAGTTTATTTGCAGGAACTCAAGTGTGAAAAAAGGAACTCATTATGAATAACAAAAGACTCTTCTATCACTAAAGAAATCCCAAGGGTTTTAAGAACTCTGTAAAAGGAACTGGAGACAAAGACCAAATGCATTTCATAATAGACCACGGAAGAGACATTTAGGAAAGGTTTAAGGAACAGAGGTAGTCATAGAGCTTATTTTGTTTTATTCCAATTAGCAAACGTACATCTACTATCTCAAAAATTTTGAATTATACTATTTCTCTCTTTCCAAGAGATTTAAATAAAGCCACCTCCCACAAAATTCATATGTAATTTATTTGAGTGTCTAATCTACACAAAATATAGATGCAAGGTCAGAACAAAATCTCTTTTACTCTAGATGTGAGGTTAGAAGTCTATATAATAGTACCTGGCACAAAAAAGATAATCAAATGCACAATGATTTATCTATATTTCTTAAATCAATTAAATTGTGGACTTATCCTTTTCCAATATTTATTGGACTGCCAAAAGCTAAAATGTCTTAAAATAATAAGATTGTAAATGTAACTTTTTGTATGGTTAATTTTTATTATACCAAACTTTCTGAGATGGTCTTTTGTTTATACTGGATATTGTTTAAAATTGATATGATAAACCACATCTTTCTGAGGTCCTAGAAATAGATTAGACTCATGATTAAATTTAGTAGTGGTTCAATGAAAACAATAGCAGTTAAGATGTTCACATATCAACTTTCTTATCTAGTTTCTGAACTGTCTCTTTGTGTTATTGGGTTTTCTTGGATTAGTTTGCATTTTTTTTTTTTTTTTGGTGTCAGATATTGAATCCAAGGCCTTCTGCCTGCTGGGCAGGTGCTCTACCACTGACCTATGTCCCCAGCCTGAACAATATTTTTTTTGATGGTTAGGATAAAAAAAAAAAATAGAGACTAGTAAAGGAAGTTAAAGAATAATTATTTCTTCCCAGTGAAACTGCAAAGTTGTACCTGCATATTATATCATTATCTTTTCTTCCTGTCCATAATACAAGGGGCAAATAGTCATTGGTTCCATCAGTTTTCTATTGTTTCATAACAAACTAGCCCCAAATTTAAAACAACCACTATAACATTTGTCCCTGATTCTTGGGTCAGCTGCTGGTCTACCTTAGCATGGCTGTTACAGGAGTGATCTATTACTGGGGTGATTTGGCTGGGGCCACATAGTTTAGGATGGTTTCAGCCTTCCTGTTAGGCAGTCTGCAGGTCCAAGGACCTTAAGTTGATATGACTGGTTTCTGCTTTATGGTTCCTCATATACCATTAGGATACCCCAAGATTTTTCCACATGCAATGAAAAGATTCCCAGCTGGGAGAGGGAATAAGCCACATAGCGAAAGTGTCTCAGTAGCTTATATGGGGAAGGAGGGAGTGGGGAGGGAGCTGGGGGAAAATTCATCAAGTGTTCTGTGCATGTATGTCACTATCACTATGAGCTGCATTACAATGTGAGATTATAATGTACCAATAAAAGTATAAAAAATAAATAAAATTTAAAAAGTGATTTTTAAGCCCCTGCTTATGTCTTGCCTACTAATATCCAATTAGTTAAGGCAAGTGGCTAAATGCAGATGCAACCAGGAGAGAGAAAGAGAGAATGAATCAGTCTTAACTTTCAATAGCAAAATTACACACATTGAGAATGGAAGAAATTGTGGATATTTTTTGTAATTTATCAATATATGGTTAGACAATGATTTATCTATATCTTCTTCCATAGACTTATGTTAAAATTCTTTGTAAAAATCAATAAAATTTTGTTTGTATGGTAATCAGCTGGGATGCAAATATAGCCTTATTATATTGACCATTTGTTTGTAGTTGTAGGAATTCTAAACAAACTTTTCTTGTGTCTTAGTTTATAGTGTATAAAAATGCATGAGTAAAATATGATATCAAATAAAATAAAAGATAAATTTAGCTAAATTTTAGATAAAATTTAGATAAATTTTAAATGTGTCAATTTAAAATTCTATGCTTAAAAGTATATTTGATTACATTAAGAAACACCTATATTGTAATGTTCATAGGAAGAAAAGGGAAAGACCTAATAAAGTTAATTACTTTTATGTTTGAATAGAAGCCTCATCACATAAAATTATTAACGGGAGCTGATAGAAACCAATCAAAGATTATTTGCAAAACTACTTAAGCAAACTGAATTACCTATGTAGAAGCATGAATTTAAGTAGGGCGTGGTGGTGCATGTTTGTAATCCCAGTGCTTGGGAGGCTGAGACAGAAGGATCACAGGTTCGCGGCCAGCTTCATCTACTTAGTGAGACCCTGTTTCAAAATGAAGAATAAAAAATAGGGCTGGGGAGATAGCTCGGAGGTAAATTGCCCCTGGGTTCAATCCCCAGTACTGCAAAAAAAAATGTATATATACATATATATACATAAATAAATAAATAAAATGTTTTATAGCCGGGCGTGGTGGCGCACGCTTCTAATCCCAGTACTTGGGAGTCTGAGACCGGATGATCTGGGTTCACGGCCAGCCTCAGCTACTTAGTGAGGCCCTCTGCAACTTAGTGAGACCCTGTTTCAAAATAAAGAATAAAAAATAGGGCTTGGGGTGTAGCTCGGAGGTAGAATGCCCCTGGGTTCCATCCCCAGTACCACCAAAAAAAAAAAAAGAAGCATGAATTTTAGTGTATAAGCTGAAAATAACAAATGATATAGGATGGTATGGAGATAGAATCTAAAAAATGTGCTATTTTAATGTGGTGAATAGGACAATTGGACTTTCTACCACTTTGATGCAAATGTGAGGGCCCCAAGATGATTGTGACATTCTGAATTGTGAGTTCCTTTGTAGCTCAGTTCATGCTGTTCTTTTACATTACAGTTGTCTGATTGTTATTCTTATTTACTGTTTAAGTGAGGAAATGTACATGGTGAACCAGTCCTAGACAAATAACAGGTTACTGTCCCAGAGAGCTCATAGTTAAGAGACTTGTAGTTAAAGCTTGTAGTTAATATAATGTAGAAAAAAATAAGACAAGAATACTGACTGCCCCCCATTGTTTAAACACTCAATAAGGCAGGAAAATGTTCTTTAGAAATTAAGGGACAGAAAGAGACAAAAATGTTAGAAAGACATATGAGAGATTATTATTAATCCTTCCTTAGTATTTTATATATCTTACTATCTGGACTTACAGCACAGCAAAAACAAAATTCAGACATGGAAAAAAAGTATGAAGCATGAACAATAAACATGTGAAAAACTTATGGGTTTTATAGATAATTATAGTAGGGAATAATCTGATGATATTAAAATCATGAAAAAATATCCTACGTTTCATTATTGACAGATAATTCATTGATATATTTTATATAAATAGATAGCTATTTCATATTTTACAGAAAACTTTTGGGAGTATTTATAAGCTCTTCTGGAGCCTATAAATTCTTTGTAAAGCCAGTTGTCTTAATGTAAGAGATTATTTGAAGGACTAATTTAAAGAACAGTATAAAGTTTATCCTAAAAAGTATCTCAATGATATTAAAGGATTTTAAAATGGGTAAAATTAATCAAATGTGCATTCTAGAAAGATCACTCTGGCAACCATGAGATAGAAGTCAGTAAAATTATGGGGATGTAATTATAATCCAGTTAATAAGGGATGAGAGCTTGAAGAATGGCAAGAGAAATAGCAAAAGTGAAATGATTTCAAGGGATTTAGAAATTGATGAAAACACTCAGTAATTGAGGAAGAAATGTAAGATAATCAAAAGTGAGTGCTATAAATTATGTTTGTGCTATTTACTAATAATAGGAACAGAAAAAGGCACGTGTTTTTGAAATTTTGTGTTGAAGTGTCTGTGAGACATCCAAGTGGAAATGTCCAAGAGGTATTGGATGGAGATCAAGAGAGCATTCTGAACTGAATCCACAGGGTTGGCCACACGCAGCATATTCACATTCAATCCAGAGTTATTTGTCAAATGTATCCTGTCTGCTGTTGGTACTGAGCTTGGTGCCAATGAGGCAATGCTGAACAAGACACCTGTACTCAAAGAGCTTACAGCCAGCTGGGCAAGGAGAACAATTGTTTTGAATTACAATTAGAAATCGATGTGCATAAAAATTTTAATTTAATCCACTATTTGGTTGAATATGAACATCTTCAATCACCTGTTTTGCAAATACTGGTAATTTGGGGGACTATGGGATTCATTTAAAAAAATCTAAGCATTACTATAATTCACTTTTTGTATTTGTTTTTCAGTACAAAAATCAGACATTCTAATATGGAAGATGAAGATAAACAGAATGAAATTATTTATTCATAAATATTTACAGTATGTCTAATAAATATTAAGTATTGCACTGTGTGCTGACATTAAATTTCTTTTCCTCTCTGTTCCAGCCAATGAGAAGTGTGCTTGCCTCCAAAACTCTATCAGGCTAGAGTTTTGCACATGCAGTAGTCCTCCTCCTCCTCCTTTTTCTCCTCCTCCTCCTCCTCATTTTTCTTCTCTTTCTCCTCCACTTTCACTTGTTTACTCCTATTTGCCTCTCAATCTTCACATCTTTGTCCCTTATTCTGAGAGGCTTCCTTTGCCCCATACCTCACAGCAGACAAGGTGATGGGTTTCCATGGCCTCCTATACGTACCCAGCTCCTGGCAAATTTCCCAGCATGTTGTAATTATCTGTTAGTACCAGGCAAATTGAATAAAAATAATTTGGACAAAAGCATTTTGGTCAGCTTGAGAGTATGCATAAAATGACAATCTGATTGAAAGTCAATATTTCGAGTCACAGGATTTAGTTTTTACATTGATGATTTTGGCACATGTAAAGGTCATTTGCAGCTCCTCATGAATCATACATTTTGCCTATTTTTTTTACTAATTATTTCTCAAGTTTCTTCTCTTAAATAATTTTTCCCAATAGTAAAATGTTGCTATATTTCACATGATTAGTTTAAATTCAGTTATCTCAAATGAGAAGCTGGAAAGCTGAGCAGGTCTTATCAGCTGTTTGAAGCATGCATTTGAGCGATGACCTGAAGATTGACTGCCGATACTTCACCTCACTCTTAGAATCTTTACTTAAGTGACGATTGCCCTCTGATTTGAATTCATTATTGTTGAAGAGAATGGCAGGCTCAATAAATGATAAGTATTTATTATTAGTTTTTATTATATGAACAATCAATATCAGGGAAAAGCTAGATTGGACTTATTTAAACTGAGTTCTGAGTTGATGTTTCATCTTAGAATTTTAGGTGGCCTAGGAATACAAGCTCTCTTGGTCAGAGAACCAAGAGAACATGAGAGCCAGTATTCAAAAGCCTTATAATCTCCATCCTATGGTCATGGTTCCAGGTATAAAAAATGGGTTATCACCAGGAAAATTGTTTTAGACTTTTTGCTTAATGATAGGGGTTCTTTCAGTAGGCTACATGAAGATGCCATTAGGTTTTATTCAATTATATTACTCCATATTGCATTTGATCTCTTCTGTCTACCATGTTAGAAAATTCAAAGAGGCAATGTGGCCTTGCAAAAGTCTAGAGTTCTCCAATTATATCCACTTTGGCAACAATCATGCCAGATCATGGCCTTATGGGTCAAGTCAGAATATGTTCCTTTCTGCCTTTCTGCAATGAGCTCCAAGCTAAACTTCATCACTAATGCCAAAGCCCTGGTCTGTGGCCTAGAAATGCAGAAACCTGAAGACTGGTTTTGGACAATAGCTAGGATGTATTATTTTAGTAAGTCTATTCCGGAACACTTAGTCTATTTGGAACCAAGAACTTTGGATACAATTAAAGCTTTTCCTTTAGTTAAAATGACTAAATGTAGGCACTTGAGTCTTACATAGCAGATTCACAAGAGAGAAAACCAAAAACATATTCAGAGTTACAGGGCTTCACCTTGAAGGAGAGTGCCTTGAATGCAGCACTGGTGTTTCACTCTGCATCGTGGAGGAAGGGCAGTGCCCGGGACTTCTGAACTCTAACTATGCACTTCCTCTTCTGCATTGCTCCAACAGCACATTCATACCACCATGAATTCATTAAGACAACAAACATTTTGAGCCTCTGGTATATGTCACACACCATTCTAGATGGTGAGGTTACAGTAGTGAGCAAAAGAGAAAAGGTTTCTTCTCTAATGGAGTTTATATATTTGTTTTACTCATAAACAGACCTTTATGGATGATGTTTTAATGCTTTATTATGGCAGATGACTCTCACTCAATTGTGGTTACTTAAAGGACACGGACAACACATACTGTCACATTTCCCTTTGCAGATTGTATATCAAGTATATCAAACATGGTCAAAAGTCATCTGACCTCAGGGTATGAACTATTTGAACATTTTAGCTTAGCCAGTGCACAGGAGCTAATAAGTTAGCAACATTTAAACTGTACCTGCTGTTTTCTTTGTCCCTGTCCCTAGGTATGTGACCATAATGGGTTAGAAGCAGGCAGCAATTGTCACTGATGTAAAACTTCTGATACTGATGGTCAAGTGCAGAAGGTGACCCTCAAGTCAGCTATGCATATGTATGTCTCACAGTCACTGATGACAGATGATGGGGACCTTGGCAAAGAGTCTCACTTCTGCAATCAGATCCCTATTTAGCACAGTGACACTAGGGGTGTTACTATGGAAAGTTCTTACATTTCTATTCTAGATTATATTCCTTGGGCCATTTTTATTCCCTTCAATAACCATGGTCTGATACTTTTTGTTGGTGATGATGTTGAGGATGAGGAAATGAGCCATATTCTGCTGTAGCAACCATTTTATCTTGTGATTTTTCCCCCTTGCATGTCCAACCTGTCCAGGTAATCAAACACTAGCTCATGGCTATGTAAAAAATACAGTAAAACCTACACTTGCCCAGGCTATGAGCTGCATTTTTATTCCCTGGTTCATAATGAGAAGTGATGACTCAGTGCTTCCTTGGGCCTGAATTATTGAACTTAACAGATAAATGATGTCAGGTTTTTTAACTCACCCCAGAATAGCTGGGGCCACAGACATGCTGGAAGGAAGAGAGGGAAAGGGAAGGAAAATTAGCCAGAGTACAAGATCTCGGGGAGCAGAGTCAGAAAGTGACATTACCCAATATACAAGACAAAAAACAACCAAGGAAGAGAGAAAAATAACAGGGAATGCAGATCACAGATCATTGTAAGATTTTGAGATTGTTGATTCTATTGAGCTGGGGGAGATACTAGGGGCAATAAGTCTGCTAGCATGGACAGCAGGCTCTGCCAATTAGACAAACAGCAAAGTGGAGGTTGGCAAGTCCTGATGCTCCACTGTAATCACCAGAAAGGAGAAGAGACCACTAACCAAATGGAAACATGAGAATGATATTAAAATTATGCGTTATAAGTATTTATCAATGCAAAAGAAAGACATGTGGTATGCTGGTAAATTAACTGAGGCATTTGCTAATTTTTATAGTACAGATCATTTCTCCATGGCCAGTTGTAAGCTACCAGTGGTTTGTTATTCCACTAAAAAAAGGCCCTGAATATTTAATAATCAGTTCTCATGAAATATAAGTGCTCATGAAATATCTCCAACAGACCAGTAGTTAGAGAGTAGTGTTATTTCTTTATTTTTAATTAATTAATCAACCTATTTTTGGTGTTCTTTGCTTTTTAATGCCTCAAGTCCAGGTGTAGGAAATCCTTGTGGAAGTTTGTTACAGTAAGTAAAACATTAGTGTATGGATGATAATATAATAGAAAAATTAGTATAATTCAGTGATTCAATGGAGGTTGGGGAAGAATGTTTTATGTAAAGCATAGACAACATTTTAGGTTGGGTGCCTGGATGAATGGTGGCTCCCTTCACCAAGACAGAGAAAATAGGGAGAAAATTGTTTTATAAGGGATGGGCTGAGGAATAAAAATTAATTTTGTATATGCTGAATTTGAGATAAACATAGAATTCCAAAAAGAGTTGTTCTAATACAAAATTGATGATTTTTACAGCAGAGTCCCCAAGAAGATGAGTTATGACAGAATAAAGAACATACCAACAATATTCTTTTTCTGAAAGGGGAGAAAAGAAAGAAGGGCAAATTACGGATCCTGATAGCTTTGTTGTTGTCTTGGAAGGAAGTTCAAAGACTTTTTGGCTGATGTCCTTGGTTTGCTTAGTAGAATGGGAAGGAAATTCATTGGCTGTGGCTGAGGCATAAGTAATATAGGAGCTTTGAGAAGACAAGAGAAGATTTAGGAATATTTATTAAGGTAAATCATTAGGAGAGACAGCTGAAAGAAAGTTTTCTAGGGCGTATTAATGACATGAATAAAATTAAATTTATAGTGGTTTTGACTCAATGTTTTAAATAGCTACATACCTTTTCAGTAACTAGGGAATATTATCAAATAGTCTCTAACTCATACTTTCTACTCATTTCCAACATGGTCTGCTAAAGAGCAAACCACTATATAATCCTAAAGCAAACACTTTGGTGCTGCTCACCTTCTAGGAGTTTTGTTTATTACTTACTGATTAATCTTTCTGCCAATCCTGACAGGCAGATACCATTGTTTTTCTCACTTTACAGATAAAGAAACATAGTCCTGGGACATTAGGAACTTTTCCAAGGTCATATGTCCACAGTTGAGATTACAACCAGTTCCACTGGCTACAGAGATGGCTCCTTCGGTCAGGTCACATGCCTTTCTATGTATGTTTATAGAGTATCTATAGAGTCTGTTCATAAACCTCAGTACTTTTATTCTATTTTGTTTTGTCTTTATCATTACGTGAACAAAATTAAGAAGATAAAAAACAAGAAAATGTACAACCAAAGCAATGAACAGTGAGATTATAAGTGAGCTCCTTTACTCAGTTTTATTTATTGATCCTTAGGGAAATACTTCATAGTTCAACACAGAAAACAATCATAGATAGCACAACCTTTAAGGAATGGAAGAAACATCTTCTATGCTGCTCTATGTGGAAATCATTTTACTGTTATCAAAAGTCAAGACAATCTATAAATTCCCTTTTGTGCCAGGGTAGAAGCCGTTCCCAGGTAATCACACACAACTGTGTTATTTAAGGAGTTCTCTGCAGGATCAATAGTAACATAAATAAAATGTTACAGTTATGTGAAGACACACAAAAGACTCTAAAATGAAGACTGGATTTTGTGTGAATTGAGATGTCTCTGAAATTAACATGTCAGTTCCTTTATAAAGATATGATTAATTTAAGTTAAGCAAATGGCAAGAAGAAAAATTGACAGTCCCCTAGTGGCTCATGATTGTGAGTTTTATTAACACTTACAAAGAAAGGACTTTATATCATTTACATTTTGTGGTTTCTTTGTACCCCCAATATTAATCCTATGTGCATATATGAAGTTATTAATATCAACTTTAAGATTATATACAGGGTGGGGAAGGACCATAGTGGGTGGGACTTGGTAGGAAACACACAAATGTGTGCATGTATGTTTCTATCATAATGAACCTTATTAAGATGTATAAGTATAAGATGTATAAGTATAACCTTATTAAGATGTATAAGCACCAATAAAAAAGGCAAACAATTATTATTTAACTGAGTTATAATGATTTAATTAATGCTTATCAATTAAAAACATCGTAAATGTTTCAAGCAAGAAACAAGCAGACAAAACTGATAATTATTGTTAAGATTTTAGTGGTCAGATATGGTTGGTCAAGGAAGCTGAATTTCTCACAGGAGTATTTATGACAAAATCCAGTTCATGAGTCTCCAAATGTTACAAGAGCTCCATACCTTAAATCATATTTTAAATACTATTAATATCATGCTCTATTTTACAGTTATGTCTTCCTTGAATTTAGTGAATCATCATCTAGCAGGGCTTTGGGCACCTCAGTCTACTTTGCTGTGATACAATGAAGCTTGCTCAGAGTACATCAGTTCTATTATCACAGTGTTAGCAGTTCACCACTATTTAAAAACATCAATAGAAAGAACACCATGCTTTTAAAAATGGCCTGTGGCATCCCAAACTCATTTATATTTTATTAGCTACTAATTCAGTAATGTGCTGCATTTCTGTTGATGTAATAACATGAACAATGAGTTTGAAATAACCTTATGGTGCTTATTTAAGGATGAGAATCTGACACATTCCTTAAGTTTCCCTACTTCTATTTTCTCATCACAGGAATCCATCACATATATCAATTTATGTTGATAAACATCATCATCATTAAAGGTGTACTGCGTGCCTTACAAAGAGATAACACACAGCTGAGTGAAATACATCGAGAATTCAACACTTTTACTGTGTTATAATACAGATATAGATTCTGAAGTCATCTTAGAAGTATATTCATTAAACACAATTTATTGGGCACCTACTGGTACCATGCTAACATATAGTGCAACATCAGAATAATGAAATATTTAAAATTAAGAAAGGTAAGAAGCTGAAGGACAATATCTAAACAAGGTTGTACTCTCATTGAAAGAGCAGCATATACAAAGGTATAGAGATGTGAATTAGCAAAAGTCGGGAATATACAAGTGGTTTGGTATTGCTGAATTATGAAGAATGAAAGTCAGAAAATTGATCAAGAGTCACATGAAGAATTATGAGAGCTTCTTTAATGATACCCACTAACTTATGCTTTCATAATCTCAGGTGTTCCCATTCCATATCAAGTCAATTCTTAGTATTTCTTTTTTTGTGTGGTACTGGGGATTGAACCCAGGGACATTCTACCTTTGACCTACACCCCAGCCCTATTTTATTGTTTTAATTTGAAGCAGTGTCTCACAAACTTGCAGAGTGCCTCACAAGATTGCTAAACTGGCCGCGAACCTGTGATCCTCTTGTCTCAGCCTCTCAAGTACTGGAATTACAGGTGTATGCCACTGCACCCGTCTTCATTCTGAGTATTTCCATATGGAAATAAATAATTTTTATAAATCTTATACTGGCCTATCTTTCCATCCTTACACATTCTCTCACTCCATACAAACTTAGCATTTGCTGACCTCTTAAAATATTGGTCACTTTCTCACTTTGCTATTTTATTTTCATGCTGTCCCCATTTTGTATTTGTCATGACCCCACTCATTTTTAAAGGCAAAGTTCAAAAGACACAATTGCAAGGAAAGATTTTCCAACAGTGTATTATCTCTCGTCCTCCTAGAAAATCTTGAATTCCAATAATTCAGGATATTTCTTCTCTTTGAAACTTCATGGCACTGAGCTTTAAATTTGTGAACATCTCTGCTTCTTCTTATGTTTATAAGTTCTTTTAGCCAAATAATGTGTCTTATTCATCTTTTTATTTCATGATCGCCATAGAAGAGTATGGGCCATAGTAAAAACTATCTAAAAAAGTATTGAAACATATTTCATGTGCACAGAAAGCTGTTTGGAAGGTTGATGGGCAGTTGTACAGCTCTCCTTTATACATGAGGGAACCCGGGCTGTCAGAGACTGCCGCTTTCATCAAGTACCTTCCAAAGATGACACTGGCATTGACATCCCAACCAGTCAGAAGAAACACTGAGCATGGACACGAAGATTTTCCAGGCCTGGCCTGGGAGTAGCACACCTCACTTACACTCATTTTCCCCAGCCCTCAGCTACATGGCCACACTTAACAGAAAAGAGGGCTACTGTAGTCCAGATAATTTGAGTGTTCAGCTACTAATCTGTCATGTTGGATTATTATAACTCCTTACTTATAACAATATTAGCCATTACTTACAGAACATTTATCATATGTTAGACAGTTTTTCTGAAGTGTCTTATATGTATTTACTTGTTTACAAAAAGAACTGCAAGTACTTTCTTAACTCTGTTATTTTAAACAAGAAGAGTCTAAAAGGAAATTTAAGCAACTTGATCAAGGTCACATGGCTAATATGTGGTGAAAAGAGATGGGATCCCGGAGCCCATGTTCTAGGCCACTATGCCTCTGCCTTTGGGAATGTAAACTCTTAGGAGATGTCTATCACATGAGCATAATGTAGGTATTTCAAATACCTCATCAGCTCTAGGTCCTAAGTAGAAAGATTAACATTACACTTCAGTTTTTATATAGAGAGAATGGGCAAGTGTTTTATTGGTGCTCTTATAAAAAATATTTTAAGGAATATACCTGCCAAATGGTTACAAAGCGCTTTGATTATGGAATGATTATATGGTATTGTATTAAGAGTCTCATCATCAACATATTATATGAAAATATTAAGCAATGGCAGTTTTTCTTCATATTTTGTTATTTAGCAGAATTATTAATCAATAGATGAAAGTCTACAATAAATGTAAAGGCAGTTTACCTACCCTTCATTTAAAACACTGCCTGGAGGTTACTGGCTTGCCAGACAGCCTGGAGACGTTGTATTGATAGCCGAGTCTCAGTAAATCAATGGATCTGTGCCTTGAAACCAGTTCAAAAAACATTTTTACCAATCCATTGAAGAATACTGAAGGTAAAATTGTAATGGAAAGGCCTTCAGTGAGTGGGGTCATCCATTCTTGTACTTTGTTTTTACTTTCTAATACAAAAGTCAACCAATATGTCTTAACAGGTCATCACTTTCTTGGTCTTCCTTCAGATTTATGCTCTATTTTGTGTGATTCTCTCTACCAAGAAAAGCATTTATTGATTTCACTTTGAGCAGCCAACTGCAAACTCGGAGCCTGTTGGCTCAATGAACCAAAAATGAAGCATTTTGCTGAGCATTCACTCAGATTGTATGTGATGTTTCTTAAAAACCTTGATTTTACTAATTGAAGGAAGCATTTTCATTTCTCCATAGGCATACTTATACATTAAGATTGTGTATGGATATTCTTATTAACACAGATAAACAGATATACAGTAGTGACTTCCATCTTTTGAGTCCCTAGCAATTATGCCATATTCTTGTGGTAATCATATTTATCTGTAGCACTACCCATTTCTCTGTCCTTGATCAAGGTAGCTCAGTCAGATATATTTTGGAGTTGGCTTTTGCCCAAGTTTGGAGAACGGATCATATTGTTAGAACCAAAGATAGGCTAAAGAGTGTAATGGAGACTGATGCTGTGGCTACTCATAGAGGTGGCCAAATTCTTTTCTTCTTAATTGAAACTGTGAAGATGGGAAGCTGGAATTACTACTGCCATCTTTCATTCATTTATTTATTTATTTATTTAATAAATATTTATGCAACAACAATCATGTGCATAGCACAAGTGCTTGAGATACAAAAAATGAACAAAATAATCAGAAATTATAGAAAATTAGACTTAAGAATTAGCCTAAAAACAGAATTAGTACACTTGAAAAGGAACAGAGAAATTGGAATTGGAGTTTGTCAACATTGTGTCCCAGAATCAAGCTGGAAAGAAGCTTATACCGTCATGGGATATTCTATTTCACAATACAATACATTTCCTTCTTAGGGAGTATAGGTTAAATGTGTCACTTTAATTCAAAGGCTTCTCAATTAATAATCAAATTTATATTCATGTATGCTGTAAAACTACTGAGTTTTCAATATGACATGCACAATTGATCCTATTATTGTAAATTCTATGTTCTAAGTTTCCCTCTTGTTCCTCCTGCCTGGTACTTTTAGTCCATTTGGATTATCCTAAGAGTAATGTTGAAAATTTAGAGATTGCACCATATTCCTCTTTTGATTGGGAAAATTGAGTGTGTAGTACTGGAATACATAAATGTTGTTTGTATTGCTAGTGCTAGGACTTGGGATATTAATCAGAAAAGGAGTAACTGGCACGTATGGAAGTAGTCACTTCTGATTACCAACACTTCATATTGATCAAAGGTGTAATTTATAAGTTACCATGAGTGTGATATTTTTGTCTTAATTATTACTTGAACTCTAGACTCTGAGATTTTAGATGTTGTTTTAATCTTATTCTATTTCTACACTACTCACGTTATTTTAGAATAGAATCATACCGTAGTGAGGTACGTTTAAGCTGAAAAAAATTATATAATGATGTTTTAGTAATTATGGTTACTTTCTTCACTTTTCATTATAGCTATTTGTTTTTAGGTACAATATTCTATTTGCTTCCAATGTGGGAAACAAGCACGTCCAAACTATATATCAAAATATAGATTATTTAGTTGGAATATGCAATTATTGTATGTATTTTGTAGATAATGAGAAAATGTGGAAAAGTATGAAATATATAAAAATCACCTCTAATGCTGTAAATCACCTGATATTTTTTTGCATATCCTTCCAGGAAGTATTTGAAAAGTGTGTGTGTGTGTGTGTGTGTGTGTGTGTGTGTGTGTGTGTGTTTATGGTACTAAGGATTGAACCCAGGGGCATGCTACCTTTGAGCTATATCCCCAGCACTTTTTAAATTTTTTTTTGAAACAGAGTCTTCCTAAGATGCTAAGGAACTCACTAAGTTGCTGAGGCTGTGCTAGAACCTTCAATCCTCCTGTCTAAGACACCCAAGTACTGGAATTACAGGTATGTGTCACCATACCCTGCAAGAAATATTTTAAATGATTTATTTCTTATCTAAAGTATTTGATACTGATTTTCATCATCACTTGCTTCTCTGTTTTCAGCATCTCTTTGTTGAATATTGTAAGAAAGTAAAATTTTATTACCCTCATAATAAATCTAAACATAATAAATACAAACATACCATAATTTAAATGTTCCCTTATAGTGCAAATTTAAATGGTTTATAATTTCATAATTTAAAGCAGTATTTTACCGGGCGTGGTGGTGCACGCTTGTAATCCCAGTACTTTGGGAGGCGGAGACTGGAGGATCCGGGTTCATGGCCTCAGCTCTCTCTCTCTCTCTCTCTCTCTCCTTCTCTCCCTCTCTCCCTGTCTCTCTCTCTCTACTTAGTGAGGGCCTCCACAACTTCGTGAGACCCGGTTTCAAAATAAAGTATAAAAAATAGGGCTGGTGGTATAGCTCGGAGGTAGAACGACCCTGGGTTCAATCCCTGGTACCGGAAAAAAAGAAAAAAAAAGCAGTACTATAATGTGCCATATTTTTATAATATTTACCTGAATTTCAATTCACTTAGTAATCAAATTCCTTATAGCTTATTTTTAAAACACATAAAAGAATATTTTATCTTAATATTAGTATATAATGAATTATTGATTTCCACAGCACTCCCATACCTACTACCCTGATATTAATATTTATCTTAATATTTATGTCTTTGTTTATTACTGAAGATAGTAAGTTGTCCTTTGCACCTTTTTCTCACATTTCCAGTGATTTGCTTTCTTGATTACGTTGCTTATTTTCTGTATAACAAGTAAATTAACATTTTGTCTCCCATATTCATTGCTAATATTTCAATTTTTTGTTTTCAATCTGATTTAAGGGATTGTTGCCATAAAGAGATGTATGACTGTGTGCTGGAAAATTTATTATTTATCTTTCCTTGTGATTTTTTGCAATGCCTTTTTGTTGAGAAAAATCCATCCCATCCTTAAATCATTTACATAATTACTAAAGATTTTAAATTATTATCTTAATATATATATATAAATTTTTAAGTACAGTTTCTTAATCATTGGAGAATTAATTTTAAATTATGGTCTGGGGCAAAAATGTTTACATTTTTCTCAAACATAATGTGTATCTTTATTCATTTATATCTTCTATAGTATCTATAGCTATATATATTTACATCTATATCTACATATTTTATATATACATATGCATGTGTTTAGTTTTTTATTATTGTTGTTGTTACTTTCCACCATATTTTCATTTTCTATCAGTTAGTGCAGAGTCAAAGAAATATATGGTTTTAGATATTCCAATCATTAGTGAATTTTATACAGGAATTAGTTGTTTAGTGCATGATTGGAAAAGCTGGAGGAGTGAGAATCAGGGCCCACTCATGCATCACTGATTTCAAGAATAGTCCCATACCTACTACCCAATATCAGGAAAATAACATTGCCTTCTTTACAATTGCCTCTGCCAGTCATGAATTTTTGACTGTCTGTGAGATGAAAACCATGGCCAGTACATCCATCTCAGTATTAATGTGGCTATGACATTGTTTGCCATCTGAAGTAGCACCTGGGAGATCTTCTGCTTAATTTCTGTCTTCCAAATCTGGCAGGAGCACAGCTAAATAGTGAAGTCTATTTTGCATTCAAACTCTTAGCTTTAAAGTACTCTTCAAAATGCAGATTAGGTTGTGAGTTTCTAGAATTGAAAGTGAGTCAATTCAAAAGATCAATCATAATGATTTTTTATATGTTCTTACAAGTTATTGCTGAAGTATAGTAAGTCTGTTGTATTTGAATATTTCTTGTATTGACTCTTTAGGTTATCTTTATGCAATACTAGTTTTAAAAGCAAATATAAATAATTTAGAATTGTAAAAATAGTATTTGATACAGAAATGTGACAAATTTAGATTTATTTTAAATTTAGTTGATAAATTAAAAATTTAAATTATTAAAGCATAACAAATTACACTATTAACAATGTCAGAATAAAGTAAAAGTGTGATTTTTGGTAAGTACTTTGTTCGATAAATTTTATTCTCTTCTTACTTCTCTTTTTATTTACCTAAAACTTAGTTACTCATATTCCTGAATATATAGTATATAACAAATTATTTAAAATTTGCTATTTTTAGTTTATTTTACTATTAATTTTGAAAGATATTAATAATGAATTTGATAACATTATCTTATACATTGATTTAATATTTCAAAAACCATATTATATTTTATTTTCCTTTTTTTTTGTGGTACCGGGGATTGAACGCAGGGGCGTTCTACCTCTGCGCTATGCCCCCGGCCCTATTTTTTATACTTTATTTTGAAACCGGGTCTCACAAAGTTGCGGAGGGCCTCACTAAGGAGAGAGAGAGAGAGAGAGAGCTGAGGCTGGCCGCGAACCCGGATCCTCTGGTCTTCGCCTCCCAAAGTACTGGGATTACAAGTGTGCACCACCACGCCCGGCTATATTTTATTTTCAATACAATAAATAACTGTAAATATAACCAGGTTACATAAATTTTCTTCTAGAAAATAATGTGAACTCAGGCTTGTGAACTATTTGCTCAAGTAAATGTTATCAATGTTCTGCTGAGCATGGTGGTGCACACATATAATACCAGTATTTTGGAGGCTAAGACAGGCGGATCACAGGTTCAAGGCCAGCCTCACCAATTTAGGGAGACTCTCAGGCACCGAATGAGATCATGTTTCAAACAAAAAAAATAATTTTAAAAAAGGGCTATTGATGTAGCTCAGAGAATGCTCCTGGGTCCAATTCCCAGTACCACAAAAAGAAAAAAATGTCATTAATGTTCATAAATTTCATACTTGTTAATTTAAAAATAAGAATTTTAATGTATGCTACATTTGAGGATGATTTTATTTTCCAGGCTAATATATAATATAAAAGTTAGAAAAAATTGCTATAAATCCCTGCACTATCACTTTCATGCTTTCACAATTTAAACATACACTGAATGTTAAAAAACAAGCACTCATTCCTGATTTTCATTATTGACCATTCTTGTATAGTGGTTGATGTTGTGATAGGAGAAGAGATGGAAATTTAGAACTTGCTATTCTGGGTAATTTCTGATGTTCCCTTGTAACTGTTCTCTTTGCACACTATAGTCAACACAAAAAGCAATGCCAGCACCAACTATCAACTTAAAATAAATTCATTCCTTTTATGAAAATGGCTTTCTCTGTTCTCAGTGTGTCATTTGATTTTGTAATATTTATGTGAGTAATGCCAGTAATATTTGGAGACTCTTCAGCATTCTCTACAATTTCAGTATAATTCAGTACAACATCCTTATATGCAGTAATATTTGATGAGGTTTGATGATTTAGTATTTCTAATTTTACTATCAGATGAAAAAGTTTGCCAGTGTAGGTCTTCTAATTTATTAATGATGTCTTCAAAAGGTATTGTCTTTATTATATATGATGTTTAGATATTTTTATGTACAGTTGTACATGTGAATCCATAATTATAATCCTTTACCGCAGGCATCGCCTTTATTTATTATCATGCCTATTGTCTTGTTCCTAACCAGCAGTCCTCTTTTCTGTTTATTTTCATCTTCTCTGAGTCAAACGCCCTAGTAGCTTCAAGCAATACCATAAAAAAAACCCGAGTGTATAGAGTTCAAGAGTAAACTAAGCTGGAAGTTTATAAATCAAATCCCCACCCAAATATCTTCTTCACAACTATTTTGTTTTTCCCTTCTTCCCTTTTGCCCGCACCCTCCAAATTTGAAGAAGACAGTACACACGTTGATTTGTGACTCTGAATGTTAGAACTTTCTGTAGATATAGTAGCTAAAGAATGTTAGAACTTTCTGTAGATATAGTAGCTAAAGTTCACTCAGTGGTATTATGTTTCTAATAGAGAGAAAACTGAACTGTGAATCAGGAAATTGGATTTCTAGCCTCCTCTGATGTGTTGAACTGAAAGGAGCTATGTTTTCTTTTCTACCTCTTGTACTGAAAAGGCAGTTTGAGCTGGTAGGAGACCACTGTTGAGATTAATACTGCGATTGAATATGACAATTATATACAAGTTGAAGACAAAGGGGTTTTCTAAAGAAGAAGAAATTGCCAAGTCAGGCTTCATGATGGGAAATATAAATGGATCTCTAGAGGTTTCTTATGTGGATAGAAAACAAATAATCCACTTACAAACCTATTCTGTCTCCTGGATGATCAATTGAGTTTAGCAAAAAAACACCTATTTAAAGGCCAAAAATGTTAAACTAGATCTCTGTGTTAAAATTCTGACTTTGTATATTTGTTTATTGCTATATAGAATTTAATATGAGGAAATATTTGTATATTAATTGACAAATTAATTGAATATTTATGGAAGATTCAATAACTGGAACACTGATGTAAGAGTTAGGAATATAGTACATAAGAAAACAGAGAAGATGATTACAGCTGGTCACATAAAAGTTATATTATAATGGATTGCAAGTACTACATCTTAAAGTTGTCAGGGTCAAAAACCCTGCAACTGTGGATATTGAAAATTCAGTATAATAATGAACAAATCACTCGAATATTCAGATCATTAGAGATGGAATACAATGGCCCATCAACACATGAAAACAAGGTCATCTTCCCTACTTATCAAGATCATCTTCACTACTTATCATGGAGATACACACACACACACACACACACACACACACACACACACACACATAGTGATTGTCTTAGTCCATTCTATGCTATTATAACAAAATACCTAAGACTGGGTAATTTGTAAAGAATAGGAATTCATTTCGCACAGTTATAAAGCCTGGAACATATAAGATTAAGGCACCATCAGGCCAGTTGTTTGTTGAGAATCTGAGCTCTGATTCCAAGATGGCACCTTGAATATTGCACCTTTGAAGGGGAGGAATATGGTGGCCTTACATGGGAAAAGGGCTGGATACCACAAATACCACCCCTACCACAACCAGTGGAGCCTTAATCCCATTCATGAGGGAAGAAACCCTACTTTCACTTTGGCCATTAGGCTTCAACGCTTAAATTTGGGGAGGGGAGTGTTGCCCATATCAGTGATACCCACCAGATTGCCTAAGATGAAAAAGAAAATCAAACAAAAACCAAATAAATAAATACAAATGTTCAAAGGAAGAAAGCCCAAATGCTTACCTCATGAGGGAGAGTGGAAATGCATACAACCACACTGGAAAACTGTTGGTATAAACTTATCAAAGGCAAACATGTGTATGCTCTGAATAAGCATCGGAATTCAATTGTCAGGCATACAAGTGACATAAATGCATAGATATGTTCAGCAGAAGACAACTCTCACTCTGTTCCCCTCAGCACTATTCGGAACCAACACAAACTGGAAACTGGCAAAGTATTCATAAACAGTAGAATATAAAAAGATAAATTATGATATCACGCAGTGAATGGGTCTTGCAAATATAAAGTCAAGCAAAGAAAGACAGACACAAAAGAGTGCATACTCCATGGCTTCAAGTATATAATAAACAAAATGAGCAAACCCATGCTGTTAGAAGTCAGAATAGCAGTTATCCTTGGGAGCAGGTGTCGTTACTGGAAAGGGACACCAGGGCAAGTTCTTGGGCTCTGGTGACATTAGGGATTTTTACCTGTGGGCTGACTATGCATGCCTTTATAGTTTGTGAAAATGCTGCGAGTTGTGTACATATGAAACATTTACTTTGCTTTATGTATATTATCATTCAATTAAGAAACAAAAAAAAATAAAGCTGTTTTCTGACTAGACCCCAATGAGTTTAGCCCATTCAACTAACTGCTAATAGTCGCTTTTTGCTCCATTAAAAATGGAAATGATTCAAGAGTCAGTGTGAGTTTACAACAGACTTACAAGTCCATGTTGTTTTGTGAAAATGAAATCATGCTGTAAACATGATGATGGGACCCTAGAGCTCTCAAAACCTTCCCCTCTAAATACTAACCATATGAAAAGGCTAGCAGTATTAATGAGAAAAAAGTTTCAGTTCACTATCCTTTTAATGAGGATAGTGATAGAAATAACTCCCCATGTTTTATCAATTATAATAAAAGTAATGAAAATGTTCATTAATGTATTTGGATTCTTTGGAAGAAAGATCTTACATAGAGGGGTTTCGAAATGCATAGATATAGTTGTAATCTCTCTGTTCCTCTAGAGAATTGTGTAGTCCTTAGCAAATTATTATATAATCTGAACTTCATTAACCCATAAATTCTGAATTTGACTGAGTAGGGTGTGAAGGAGATATGACAGTCTATTAGATTTATGGGGGATATACCGTACTGGTTTGCTTTTCTATCTCTGAGACCACTTTAATGCTTAATAAACAGTACCCCTTATAAATTTTTATCTGGGAATAAATGAAAGACAGTGACATATATGTGCTCAATAAATGAGTTATTATATTACATATATACTTCATTTATATCATATTTTAGAATTTATATGGTATCATTTTTAATCTTTACTGACTACTCTGAATAATATATTGTCACTTCCAGATAAATAAGAGTGACTACGATTTCTCAACATTAGTCAGCAGAGTCAGTATTTGCACTAAAAACATTTCATACCAAGTCTAAAGCTTTTCTGATATACAGTGCTAAAATAGATGGCTGTTGTAAATAAATGGAAAGAAACAGTCTTGTGGACTTTCAGGGCTACAAATGGTTTTAATTTTTACTGAAGTCTCTGACTCTGCTGAGAATCCTTGTCAAACATATCATGAATATGTGTGTGGTAGTAGCGAGTCGCCTACCACCAGTGGGTACCCACTTCATAAATCAACAACATTATGATGGTGAACTATTCCATGCATTGATTTCAAAACGGCTTCCAAAATAAATTATACCCACCAGAGTGTCCAAGATTAATTCATTAAGTACCTAAAGAAGCTGTTCTGAGTTTCTAAGTAATTTCCAAAGAAAATAATAAAGACTACAAAAAATAAAACATGATAAGAACATAGTCTTGTTTGGAGTCAGCCTAAAATTTTGTTGACTTTTTAGTATTCACATCACAATATAGATCTGTATTATCTGCATTATAGAATTTGTTCTTGTCAAACCTTGTCAGGAGGTACTTTAGATAGATTTTACAAGGATCATAGGTTCCACAACATTCTCCAAATTAAAAAAAAACGGACAGTTCTCAAGTTCATATTTTTTGTGAAGTTAATAATAATTCCATTCACTTATTAAGCAAGCCTGTTATAGCAGCACTTTTCTAGAACTGGGGATACAACAATGAGAAAAAAAATCCCTGACCTCAAAGAACTTATGTTCTAGTTCAGGGAAACATAATCCAGGTAAAAATGGGATACTGTCATCATCTTCTTTTTCAAAGTGTGAATTTTTTATTAATAAGTTTAGTGCTCCAAACCCCAATTACTGACTATTATGGTTAATAAGAGAATGCTTTGATATTAACTAAGGTTATTAAGAATCATGCCTTCAATGAGCAGAGTCCAATGAGTTAATGGGTTTCTATTGTTCCTAGTCAAATGAACTTTTTATATAATTTTATTATTCTTTGAGAAGAGCTTTAATTAAAATTCTGATTTGCAAACCCTCCATATAATGTTGATTCTGGGCTGGGTGGAAATGCTTCCTAAAATCCATTCACTAAAGTAAAGTGGAAAATTGCCTCAATAATTCTGTTGAATTAAGAGTAAAAAGAAGGGTTGATTTTAATGCCTTTAATGAAAAGAACAAGTACTATACCTCCCAGAATCATTATTTAAATTTTCATACAACAAAGCTATTACATGTTAATTTAACATAAATTTACAATTCTGTCTATTGCTTTCGTTAGGTTGTAACTTCTCCTAAACAGGAAATGAAAATAAGTTACATAATGGTGGTAGTGATGAGGAATCCTATTTCTAGACAACATTAATCTAGACCAGAACATCAGGAGGAAGAGGAGGCTTACATACAAAGGTGTAGTCCATGGCACTGCTCCTTACATTGAAGAAACACTTATATCACAAGTGAGGTAATTATTTGACCTCTAAATTAAATAGATTATAAGGATTAATGAGGATTAACCCACTCCATTACTGACTCTAACACTGCTATACTTTTTAAAATAAAAACATATCTTACTTGAGAGAAGAAGTATATGAAATCCAAACTTCCAACAGTATGAAATACTAAAAATCACACAAGTTTTAGATTGTCCATGTGTGACAGCTTCACTTTCTGCTTAAGCATGGTTCTTTTTTTTCCCAGATACTAAGCTTGTTTATCCTTAAACTCAGTTACCTGATAATGGGAACATGCATACTATTTTTATTTCGGTTTTAAATCAAATAGCATATTTGTTAATAAGTTCAGAGTGCATTCACATTTAGTAAATATTTTTCAAGTCCTCCCTACATTTACATGGGCATCTCTTTCTAGTCATAATATATACAAGTTCATATCACTGCTACTGATTACATACTAGCCTGCATGGTTGCTGCAACAAAATGCCAGAGGCTGGGTAGCTGAAACACCAGGCATGTGTTTTGTCTTACAGTTCTGGAGGTTGGACATCACAGATCCCAGATAAAGGTGCAGGCAGATTCTGTTTCTGACAAGGTCTCTCCTCCTGACTTGTAGATGGCCTCCTCTATCCACATCCCCACATGGCCTTTTCTCTATGAAAGTTGGAGAGAGAGAAAGAGAGGAGAGAGATCTGGTATCTCTTCCTCTTTTTTTTTTTTAAGGATACTTGTCCTATTGTATTATCCCACACTTCTTAAACCTTCATTACCTGCTTAAATGGCCTCTCTCTAAATATACTCACATCAGGCTTAGGGCTTCAACCTGTGAATTAGGAGTAGGGTGGTAAAAGTCAGAATTGAGATTATTCAAATATTTTGCCTTTATTCAAGAAACTTTTATTTTAAAATAGTTTTAGGTTTACAGAAAAATTGTGATGATAGTACAGAGCATTCCCACATGTCCTATACTCAGTTTCCCTTGTTATCAGTGTCTTATATAAAGGTGGTACATTTGTTACCAATAATGAAGCAATGTTCATATATTATTATTAAAGTCTATACTTATATTTATTTTAGTTTTCATCCCATGTGTTTTCTTCCTTCTTATTTTTCTTCCTCTCTCTTTCTTTCTTTTGTCACAGTTGCCTTGTTTTGGATGATCTTTACACTGTTGGGAAATACTGGCTAGTTATTTTGTAGAAACAGTTGGAATTTATTTGAAGCGGACTTAGGCTTGTGCATCTTGGGAAGGAGGACCACAAAGATAAAGTGCTGTTTTTATTGTATCATATAAAGGGCTCATGCTGTCAACATGACTTATCCATGATGGTGCCAATTTGATCATCTAGCTGAAGTAGTGTTGGTTGGTCAAGTTTCTCCACTGTGAAGTTATTCTTTGGCCCCACTTTTCATATTGTATTCTTCAGGAGAAAGTAACTATGCTCTGCCCATACTTAAAAAATGTTGTGGTTAGACATACAATGTCCCCTGAAGAGCTCATATATTAATGTTCAGAGTTGATGCAATTAAATCTTGCGGGTTGTAATCTCATCAGTGCATAAATTCATTGTGATTGGTTTACTGGGCAGTAACCTAGGTAGGTGGGATGTGACTGGAGAAGGTGGGTAGCTATGGGTATGGCCTTAGGGACTGTGCTTTTGTCTTCAGATTCCCTTGTTTGTTTGCTTTCTTTTGCTTCCAGCCTCCATAATATGAGAGCAGAGCCCTTCCTTGCTTGCTCCCTCTCTCTGCTTCCTGTCACCATGCCCTGAGCTCCATAGATATAACCCAGCCTATCATGGACTGAAATGCCAAGATCTCCAAAAACTGTGAGAAAATAAGTCTTTCTTCCTCTAAGTCATGTGGTCATTTTTCTTGGATTATGGCAGTGAGAATGTTGACCAAGATGAGGAGTAAGCAGTTAGTCATCTTGAGAACACAGTATCCATATAAATTATTTGGAATACTTCTGCACTGGTCATTTGTTTCTTCTTCACTTATTTATTTAATAATTTATATTAGTATATTGTTATTGACAATTAAGTTATACTTTACAGTCTAATTCTACTTTATTTTGTTGCACAAGTTGTTTTTTTTTTTTTTTTTTGCGGTACCGGGGATTGAATGCAGGGGCGTTCTACCTCTGCGCTACACCCCCCGGCCCTATTTTTTTTATACTTTATTTTGAAACCGGGTCTCACGAAGTTGTGGAGGGCCTCACTAAGTAGAGAGGGAGAGAGAGAGACGGAGAGAGAGAGAGAGAGAGAGAGAGAGAGAGAGAGCGCATGTGCGCGCGCGTGTGCGAGCTGAGGCTGGCCGCGAACCCGGATCCTCCGGTCTCCACCTCCCAAAGTACTGGGATTACAAGCGTGCGCCACCACGCCCGGCTGCACAAGTTTTTTTTTTTTTATAGATTTGGCCATTGGGAGCTTTTTCATTTGGCTCTTGTATCTCTTTAACACACCCCCATAATTGTTGCTCAAAAATTTTTAAAAATATTTTTGAGCAAATTCTTACTCTCTGCTGCTACAAGATATTCCAAGCTCATCTTGTATATTTTTTTTTCTGTCCTAGAATCAGCTTTGGTTTCTTTTATTGGACAACGATATTAGATATTCAGATCTGGGTGTCAGGTGTGTTAATTGCTACTGAGATGCTCTTGCTTCTAGGACCTTTCAACTGATATTACAAGATGATATATGTGTACATATAATATTATGTACATATGAAATGTATGCATATTTAGAATAGACACATATATGTGTAACAGAATACTATGTACATATCTATAATGTAAAATCTGTAATTTATATGTATAATAATATACATCAAACTGTAGTTCATAACTGATGTCTCCAACTCTAATACATCACTATATGGGTCTTTCTAGCCTCCTCCCCTTGCAGTTCTGGAGGTTGGACATCCCAGATCCCAGATAAAGGTGTAGGCAGATTCTGTTTCTAACAAGGTCTCTCCTCCTGACTTGTAGATGGCCTCCTCTAGCTACGTCCTCACATGACCTTTTCTCTATGAAGATTAGGGAGAGAGAAAAAGAAGAGAGAGATCTGGTATCTCTGGTATCAACAACTTCCCACTTGAGTGGTAAGAAATAGTAATCCCACTATCTACCCTTTGGTTACTTTATTATCATTTAGTTAATTAAAATAAAGCAAACAACTGTCCAGAAGCACAATACCTTAATTGATAAGTAGTTTTCCACAGAGGTATGTGTTATTGATATCATATGCAAGAAATAATTTTGAACTGCAATACCATAAATCTTTCCCACTGTTTTCTTCTAGAAGTTCCTAGAAGAAATTTTAGGTGTTATATTTGAATTTTTAATCCAATTTCAATTGATTTTTTATATGGTATGAGATAAAATTCCAATTTTATTCTTTTGTATTTGTACATCAAGTTTTCCCAGTGCCATTTTGTTAAAAAAATTACTCTTTCACTATCGTATGTTCTTTACACCCTTGGTAAAGATCAACTGACTGTATATGCATGGGCTTATCTTTTAACAGATGCTACAGAAATAAAAAAGATCAATATGCTCATAAATTAGGATAGCCTAGAAGAAATGAGTACATTTCTAGAAGCCTACAATCTACTAGGACTGACTTGCGAAGAAACAGAAGACCTTAAGATAACAGTAATGAATAAGGAGACTAAATCAAGAATCAAAAACCTTCCAACAAAAACATCCAAGGATGGATCTCTTCACTGCTGAAGAAACAGCATTTTCCACTAAACATTTGAATAAGTAACAGCAACCCATTCACCAAACTCATCCAAAAAAATTGAAGAACAGGAAATACTTCCAAATCTTTCTTATGAGGCCAACATTTCCTGTATGATTTTGTTCTTTTAAAATAATTTAGTTTTTTTTTAACGGTCCATAGTGCATTCTGATTTGGTGAATGTAATTTTTCTGTTGAAAGCTGATCATATTGGATCACATAATTGGAACAGGGGTAAGTAGGCCTTTGTTGTGTGGTTTTCTGATAATCTGGCTAGGATTTGGCTGTGTTTTAGTTTCCTGTGTGTGTCAGTGACACAGGTTTCCTAGTTCTCATCTTTAAATCTGTACTTTGGGATTACTAAATAATTTTCCTCAGAAAGCCTATCTTGCTGTTCCGTCAGCTGCAAACCTCTGTTAGCATAATATAACCCTCTTGGTGCAATAGTATAGTACTGGGGAGAGGGCATGTTCTATAAACTTCTGATTTGAGCTCAGGCCTTAAGTGGCCTGGGTCTCTTGGCTATGGCCCTCTTGTCTCTCCAGTGTGTAACATTATTCCCCCATAGGTAGTAAAGGCAGGTGGACAAGGGCTTAAGGGAAAGGAGTTCACTTCCCCCCGCAGGGCCAAAGGTCTGTTAAAATCTTTCAGAGAGCAGGCCCTTATTACCTGGAGTGCTCTGTGAAGTTTTCAGAAGCATTCTTTTTCTCCTCCTGTCAAAGCCATAGTGTATCCTTCCTGGATCTTCACTAAGATCCTTCTACAGAATCTGGGAATAAAAGCTATGAAAGTGGGGGAGCTCCCTAAGACTATAGCTGCCAGAGAGTTTTCACTCTGATACTAGTCTACATTCAGCCCCCAGCAGTTCAGGGAGCTACCACTTCAGTGTTGCTGCCAGTTTTGGGCTCTAGCAACTTCTGGTCTAGTTAAGCAGATCTCAGCCATGACTCTGTTTTCTGTCTCTCCACCTTTGGGGTTAACAATTCTTCCTGAGACTTAAGTTCTTTGATGGGTCAAAAAAGTAATTGGTTTTTCAGTTTGTTCAGTTTTCTTGTGAAAAGGGAACTGATGACTTCAATCTCTTTATGTGTCAGAGCTAAAACTGGCAGTCTCGTAGTTTTCTTTTACAGATTTATGTGACCAGATGTTTACCCAGACTCTCAATATAAACATCTGTAGCTATTTAGGCAGTTCAACAAAATGCTAATAATTTCCTTTATGTATTCAGAGCAAATGACCATCTGTGACTGTTGCAGTCAATTAAATTGTATATGGTCACTGTGTGGCAACTTCTGAGTTCATGTGGAAGCTAAGGTTTTGTTCTTAAGTCTCTGAGAGTTTATGTGGTTTAAGAGGTATCATAAACATCCTCGTTAAATTTTCCAAATACCCAGATTCCAGCTGTGGCAAGCAGAATCCTAATTAGCCCCCAAGATTCCAAACGTGCTGATAAACATGCTCTGTGTAATATCCCCTCCACTTGAGAGGGGCTTGTTGTATGATGAGATATCCTTCCGATGATTATATTACATTATGTGACAGAAGAGATTTTGAAGATGTAATAAAGGTTCCCAATCAGTGGCTATGAGTTAATCAAATCAGCGATTATCCTGCCTCATCCTATTTTAATCCTATGAGACATTAGACAGGTCAGAAAAATTCAAAGCAAGAGAGATTCTTCCTACCGACCTTAAAAAATTCCTCTTTTTGATTAATGTCTGAGGGGACTACATGGAACAAAACTGAGGTGACCACTAAGACTTAGAGTGGTCTAAATCATCAACATTGGAAGGAAAAGGGAGAATTCAGTTTCCATAATCACATGTAACTAAACAACCAGTATGATTGGAAGAGAACCTTGAAAATACAGTTCTAGATGATGCCTTGACTTTAGCCTGATGAAAAATGCTGAGGAGAGGTCTCAGCTAACCCATATTTGAGTTTTGAGCCATGGAAACTGTGAGATATTTAATGTATTGTTGTTTCACACCTCTAAAAGGTTGTGGTAATTTCTCACACAGCAATAGAAAACTAATACAAAAGCTGTAAAAAAAAAAGCACAATTGAAAAGCATTTCGATTGTTTTGTTAAAATTAGCCCTACTGGAAAAATACTCAGAACTTAGAATTAATAGAATTAAGTTCCATTTTAATTTCTATAACTAACTTACTTAGAAATAAAAGTGTATGGACTTGGCTCACCTAGAGAAAACATACATAGGTGTGTTGTCAGCTTCAGTGGGGTGTGGTTTTCATGTGGTCACTGTGGCCAGACAACACGCAGGTATCTACCACCACACAAAATCCAGGCATAGTGAGTGGCCCAACTTTGATGCTAGCTGGTGGCGGATAGGTAGCAAATGTTTATAAGATCATCTTGTGTTCAGAGTGTTTATTTGCCTAATTCTGATTTTAAGAAGAATAAATAGACTGATCTACTTGTACCTAATTACCATACAGAAGTGCTAATTACTATGTGGAAGGCAGACGAAACAGATAAAGAATAGAAATTCTAAACTGGGGAGAAAATGGCAAAGAACAGCAAAGAAAGAGTAATAAGAATAGAAGTTAAGCACTGTGTAATTAGTCCAATGAAAAAAAACTGTATGTGAAAAATTAATAGTTTAAAATGCAAAGAATTACAAAGGGAGTATGTGTTAGTTAAACTGTGAGTTGTTTGTTGGAGCGCTCATCCTGTCTTCCCAGTGATTTCTGTCTGCAAGTATTTGAGTCTTAAGTTTCAAATTTGAAAGAAACCATTATCCTATATATTTAACTTTCAACAATGAGTCAGAAATTGCTGTTTTCAAAAATCTGAAACTTTTAAAATTTGAACCTTTACCTTATCATATGTCCCTTGGAATGAGATTATGTTTATAATGAAAAAATAAAATGGTGCTATTTTATGACTATATATTAGGATATCATACTATACCATATATACACGTATTGTGGGTTCATGATGGTTAAAAGAATCAGAAGATACTTTACTTGAATTGCTATTTCCTAATATAGCCACATTAGGAAAAACTTATAAATTAGACAGAATTCTAAAAATGATTTTGAATTATATTTTATTTATATCTTAAATAACACTTATTTAACATGGATATTAAACTTAGAGAAAAACTTTTATTACTGTATATTCATTCTTATTTTACATTCTTAATATTTGAAGAAATGATGTCAGCAACAGGAACAAATATCTGTCTTACTATGTAAATTGTTATAATACAGAAACATTAAGTATATCATCAAACAAAAAATCTTTAGCACAACAGGCTTCTAGTTTTAAAACTTTGTTTATATTTTTGTTTTCCTGAATATATTTCCAAATTTATTACCTGTTTCTTTATGGTTCTTTTCCCTTACAGTATGATGTGAGAATACAATGCACCAATAAAAGTATTAAAAAAATTGTAGACTCCTCAGATTCCCATAAAAGGCATTCCTTGGGATTATTGTCTCCATCAGCTAACAATCACTTTCTGCTACCCCACTCAAAGACAAATTCCTTGAATATAAACTCTCTATTGGTTGCAACTTACTTCTTCATCCACCTCACTGTGAAGGAGTGCCTGCATTCTTCCTTACCACCTTCCTACTTAAAATGTAAACTATTCCTTTGGCTCTTCAGTGACTTCTTTTCTGCCTCTTGTTAACTCTGTCTCTGGTATCTGCAGTGCATGGCTTCCTTTAGATTGAGGTGATTCTTTGAATTTTACTTGCTTTTACTTCTGCTCATCTCTTAATACTTGATTATAATGTGAGTAACCAAGACATCACAATGTCCTAGATATATATATATATATTTCAGTGTTTTATCCATTCTCCTTGACCCTTTCTCTTGTGTAGTGGATTCATTTTAAGATTGACATCTATGGTATTTTTAATAATGATAATCAGTTTTATGGGGGGCACTAAGAGCTGTGTGCATGTACGTTAACATCAAATAGATATTCATTGCAATGTAAGACTCCAATGCACCAATAAAAGCACGTTAAAAAAAAGATTGACAGCTATGGTATTTTTAATAATGATAATCAGTTTTATTATGATAAAGAGTTAAGTATGCTATGCATAGCTGACATATTCTTATCTATCTTTATCATAAATAACATTTTCTGAACACATGAAAAGCCATGAACTTAATATTGAATATGGATGAGAAAATAAAATGTCCTTATATATCTAACGATGCAAAAGACTGCTGACTCTTCTCTTTACCTGATATAATTTAGATCAGTTAAAAATACTCCCTTTTTTTTTTAGTAAAACCAATGTGCAAAAATGCTGATGTCTCTTAGATGCCTTTTAATGTAAGGAAGAGACAATTTGTTCTGTCTGTAAATAATCATTAGCATGTATTAAGTACACTTCTCCCTGCAATATCTGTACAAATAAATTTTGATCTAAATTCATGCTGCAACAATGCTTAATCTACTTTTCCCTGTCATGCTCCTTTCTTCTTTTATGCAAAAATATTTTTTTTTCTTTTTTTTTTTTTTTGCGGTACCAGGGATTGAACCCAGGGGCATTCTACCTCCGGGCTACACCCCCAGCCCTATTTTTATTATTTACTTTGAAACAGGGTCTCACTAAATTGCAGAGGGCCTCACTAAGTAGCTGAGGCTGGCCGCGAACCTGCGATCCTCCTGTCTCAGCCTCCCAAGTACTGGGATTACAAGCATGCACCACCACGCCTGGCCAAAAATATTTTTAAGTGAGATAATTGGATTACTTTTGCAACCACGGAAATCTGTATATTTTTCCATTTGCTGTTTAGTTAATATAAAATTAAATAAGTTCATAGAGGAGTCTAGTATTGAAATTTTTCTATCTACAGACATTGAGTTACCATCTCTACCCTACTCCTAAGAGTAAGCTCAGTGCTCAAGTATCTGTTTTGGAGACCACTTTCTTCATTTTAAAGAATCCCCTTTCCCAAAGCAATGACAATAAATGACTTTTCTGAGATGGCAACCTCTGGTAAGTAGAACTAATTTAATCATTAAGATAAAATATTAATTGGCTAAATGCTTTTTTTTAACCCAATAAAATGCCCAAAATATTTTTATGGACCAAAATTCAAAGAAGGAATTGTGGGCCAAAACCCAGAAAAGAATTATTTTTATGCATCATTAATATATTGGTGCTAATATCTTCTTTAGGTATTTAATTTAGTATTTGAGCTCTGTAAGTATTTAAAGTTGATAAAAATAAGTATGCACATTATATCATTTTGTTACATTGTTATATGTAATGAGAACAACTGTGTTGTACTTATTTGATATTTGTTTTATAAACATTTTTAAATTGGTAATAGTCCTCTAAATTGAAATGTGATGTCAGTTGGAGGCATGTATTATCTCCTTGCATAAATGAGCGTGAAAACATATAGAGCATCTTTGAACCACAAATATCAATGAAATGAATCTAATCATCAAGATACTGTTTTACCCAAATGTTTGAACTACTGTTAAACATTGTATAAAATAATCATTTTGAAATATTTTCATAATTATGATTCGTTATATGTGGTCAAATGAATAAAAGGACTGGCAAAGTTATAGATTGAATAGTCCAAGGAGAAAATAATGCAAGAAAATTGTAGTAATCAAACAATAATACTATTTTTCTATAATAGTAGTAAAAACACTAACTGCTATCAACTTCTTGAATATTTGTGATATATGTTATTGGGTACTTACAATGTTTCAGGTAGTGACCTGATCCCATTCTAAGCATAAACTCATTTATCTCTCACAACAATACTATGTGGTAATTTGTAGCAGTGCCATTTGTTGCAGATGGTGTTGATGTTGGCTGATTCATTAGAAGTCTCTCACATGAATGACAACAACTGATTCAACATGACAAGATCTGAGGAGGCTGGGGAGGAGAAGAGATATCTCTTCTCACCTTCCTTCCATCAGTGTCACACTTTTTTTGAGAGTTAGAACCAAAACATTGTAAGAAAAATTAATCATAGAAGATAGCAAAGCAGTCATGGGGTGATCAGGGAAAAACATCAAGGTAGTCACAGATGATTCAGGGAAGGAAAGGGGAAACAAGGAAGTTGTCAGGGTCTTTGCTTATGGGTCTCATTTGGTCCTTGGAGATTTGTCTGCTTGCAGAAATCTCCACTTGGGTGGGCAGTTTGTGCCCCTCCCAACCCTGACCAAGGTGACCTCAAAGCTGATGACTAACAAGGCCCGCAACAGTAATTATTATTTTCCTACTTTTAATGGGATAAAGAAATTGAAGCAGAAGGAAATCAGGTAACATGCAAGGAAGTGCTTGATATAAGATAGCCCGATACGGCTGATTAGCCTCTTCTCTCTCCCTTGTAGTAGACAGTCCAACAGGACCCGATGTTGGAGCCCTTTATTTTGTATAGGGGTTTCTAGCATGTAATGAGCTTGTTGAAGAGGTTCAGCAAAGATCCACGAAAACAGCATAAATGGGCTCACTGGACAAGGCACACCACCTTTTGGTTATATGTTCATTCTGAACTTTTTTTTTTAACCTGGGCTTGGGGTCATGTATACACATGGCCAAGAGATAAGATAATCTGTATGACTTAAAAAGTAGGTTAATTAGACAATAAGTAACACCATACAAATAATACAAATGGTAGCTAGCATCCCAATATTTAATAATAAAAATAGATATCATATAAAATAATAGTAGTTTGTTTACTGTTTATAGCTTACCAAACATTTTTAAATTTATTATTTGTGTAACTACTAAAGCAATATTATTAAGTCTATTTTCTTATTGCACCAACTTCAAAGAAGAGGAGCTAAGGGTCCGAGGGATGAGTCACATGGCCAAAACTTGGTGGAAACAGGTCTTGTAAATTCTGACTCTTAGTAACAAATATTCCTATGATTTACTGACTTCCAACAGCAAGGTTGATTCTTCAGGTCCATGATTTGGACTGGATGTAGCTGGCCACAGCCAGATGTACTCAAACATGTGCAGTCAATTGCTGCTCACTAGGTAACTCTGAGGTTGGTTGTCTGTCAGCAGAGATACAGGGTAGTAGTTCCAAAAAAAAAAAAAAAAGAAGACGTAAAGCCTAAATGCTCAATCACTTTTCAAGTCGTTGCTTGAATCTTATTGCTATTTTTCACTGGTCAAAGTGACATGGTCAGGTCTAGGATCAATGGGATGGGACTACCCAAGGGCATTGGTACAGAGATGCAAACAAACGAGACCATTAGTATAAAAATCTACCACAATTATTTAAAAGAGAAAGCCCTTTCATTCTGATATATTTTATTTTGGTTATTTGTGAGGGTACATTGATTCAAAAAGAAATGAAAGAGTGAAATCTTTCAAAGGCTATGGAGAGAGTGTTGTATAATGTAACAATCTCTAAAATCTCAAGCAACGAATCTTAAAGATGTTCTATAGAATATTGCTCTGGAGAATTGTTCTTCAAAAAACATGGATTTTATCATTAAAAACCTTTAGAAAATACTC
>PVJS01002269.1:64104-86531 GCA_004027185.1 Glis glis
GTGTGTGTGTGTGTGTGTGTGTGTGTGTGAGAGAGAGAGAGAGAGAGAGAGAGAGAGAGAGATAGGGTGGGGATTATGCAACCAATGGAAGAACTGAATATATTAAAAAAAGGGGAATCCCCTTATTGCTTAAATGGGGAATTGGTCTTTTTCCTGCCCTTGCACACAAATTGAAAAATTGTCTCTTCTTAGGTCTTGAGCCTGTCTGAATTTCAGATTTTAACTTACATATTGACTTTCCTGATTTTCAGGCCTTTGGATTTAGACTGGAACTCCACCCTCTGCTCTGCTGCATCTCTAGCCTTAGATGGCATATTTGGGATTTCTCAGTCTCAGTAATTATGAGCCAATTACTTATAATCTCATATCTCTATCGTAACTGCAGTTTCTATTACCAGCTATCTATATCTCTCTCTGTATCTCCTATTGCTTCTGTTTTTTTTCTGAAGAACCCTAATGAATGCAGCATGCTATACATTAAGGACTCTAAGATAATATAGTGTAAAAAATAAAAATTCTTTATCTTTTAATGTAAAATAAATTTGACAATCTTACCTCTTGGTTTTGCTACAAGCTATATGACTTTCACCCATTTACTTAATGGCTCTAAGTAAATTTCAGATCCCTCATCTATAAAATGGTATAATTAAAGAGATTGTTGGAAAGATTGAGATAATATACTTCTAAAGGTAAGTTTTGCTAAATAGCAAAATTGTAAATTTTTTCTATAAACTATTTAATAAACTATAGTCATCAAAATTTTAACAGCAGTTACATGACTAAATTCATTTGATATATTTATAATCACAAACCCATTATTTATGGAATATGTATCAACACTCAGAGGAACTAATATTTCAGGGAACACATTTAAAAAATGTATTTAGAAAACAATGGAAAGACCAGGAGAAGAGTAATTTAAAATTTTTGTTAGCGTTGTGAAATTTTTTTATTCAACTTGGCCTTTTTGTGAATGACACATTTCAGGGCAAAATTAAATGGCAGGATATAGTTATTCTTGACACATGTTTCTAAGGAAAGCAGATCTGTCAATGCGAGAATTCTTCTGAGCCACATATTTTATTGGGAAAGGATGATTAATGGATATCTTGGAGGAAGTTTTGTATGTCTCATAAGAAGATAATAAAATAATAGCGATGATAATACCCATGTTGTTCTCAATCATCATTCAGTTTCAGAGTACTTTAATGTCTGTTACCTCATTTATAAAATAACTCGGGAAAAAAAGAAACAGTTCATTTGATATGGCCACATAGTCGAAGACTGGTAGAAGGTTATACTGATGGACAGATCAATTGAGAAGGAAGCAGAAAGAAGGTTTGCCATTTTGCTCAAAGGTCACAGACACTTTGCCCTTGCAGATTAAGAACACAAGGCTGCTAAACAGCAACTAACAGACAAGACTGGTTACTCCGGAATATGAAAAGTAAAATTGTAGTTTCTGCTTCAGTATTTTTTCTATCACTTCTAACTGGAGATTACGTTAAATATCCCCTACTCTAAAAAATCTCAAAAATGGAATCTTGGACATTGTGATGTCTGAGTACAAGTGTGTTTTCAGAGTTCATGTCTATTCCCTTAATGCTACCTGCCTCCTAGAAAGCATATTTTATCAAGAACCAACTATATCACATGTGTACCAGAACATGATGACTGTAATACACATTCTTCTTCTGCAGATAGTTTATAATTCACAGGGACTTCTGTCTTTTTTCTCATTTGTTTTCTCCTTGCAACCTATTAGCACAAGAACAAGACATCTAGAAAACTTCTTTGGCTATTATATAAAGAATAAAAAAACAATTGTTTTTCTAACTGCAAATATAAAATCTGTAACTTAAATTATATTATCTTAAAAATGAAAAGATGTGAAGAAATATGGACATATTCTCATAGTACTTATCAGTACTCTTGGTGCAAATAATGAAATGGTGTTTATTTTCATTTTTTATAGTTTCATTGCTCTGTCTCCTATCACAGACTACACCTAATCAAGATTAATTATTTTCTCCTTATTTTTTCTTAAAGGCCTCAGGCAAAAGTTAATATATGAATTCCTGAGAACCCAAATCTTTACTAGGACAGTAGATTAATTTGAACACCAGATTGAGAGGGAGGAAATGAGAGCTTCATTCATGAAAAACCAAAGAAAGAAAGATTGTAGAGTTCTGTAGTATGAAGCTTGATATCTAATCACGTCTTTTCTGGACATATTTCATAATTCAACCTGTCAACTCCTTTCCTCTCCATACATTTCAGGATCAAGTTTCAATCCTAATTCTTTGGTGAAATTGTTCCTGAATAGTCCATCTCAGTGTAATCTTTTCCTTTTCATCTTCCACATCAATATCTTCTACCCTGCTTTTATTGCCTTTTCTCAGAGGTGAGTAATGTCATGGTTAAAAGCACAAGTTATTGATGTGGAGAGTTAAGGTTCAAGTCTAGCTCTACATTCATTCACCCTATACACCTGTGCAGGTTTTTGATGTCCCCAAACCATGAGGTATGAAATGTATTTATGTCTATTTAGGTCATTATAAAAAGCATTAATATAATACCTGGTACAAAGTCTGCTTTTAAAAAGATGATAGTGTGTTTTTTTAATCATCATCATCCTCCAAATTCTCAATATAATTTCTTTAACTACATTTTCAATCTAAAAGAGTAGGGACAAGCTCTTATAACATTTAGTTTTTTTAACCTCCACATTTCCAGCACTATGTCTTACTTATAGTAGGTACACAAAAAAACACTTGTTGATAAGTAGTTATCTGACAGTAGTCAAGAAGAAGGATGAAAAAGAAAAGAAGGATGAAAAAGGAAAAATACAGGCAAAGGCAACTTTATACAACTTTATACAATACTGATTTGGTGGGGCATTGGGGATGGAACCCAGAGATATTCTACCTTCAAGCTACAACCCCAGGCTTATTTATTGATATATTAATTAATTATTTAATTTAGGAAAGGGTCTTGCTATGTTGTTAAGAATCTGGCTAAGTTGCTGAGGCTGGCCTTGAACTTGTAATCCTTCTATCTCAGCTTCCCAATTACTGGGATTACAGGCATGCACCACTGCATCTGGCTTGAATAATAATAATAATATTAAATTAATATCTTGAAGTCAACATTTAACTTCTATATTTAATCAGCAGAGTAAATATTAAAATTTTAGACAAAGATCTTTTCAAAATATGCTCAAATAAGCTGTGAGTCTGCCACTATGAGTAAAATATTCTTGAAAGAACTATAGAGCCAAGGAAGAAATGACCTGTAATGTTATGGACATGTAAAGTGGGTCGAATATGTAAAGTAACAACTAGAAAATTGCTGTGTGTTGAATGTGTCCCCCAGAGGCTCATGTTTTGGAAACTTTATCTCCCAATTCACACATTGATGGTATTTGAAGGTTGATCTTTGAGATGTAATTGGAATTAGATGAGGTCATGAGGGCGGGGCCCTCATGATGACATTCGCGGCTTTATGATAAGAAGCGAGCCTCCAGTTTGCCCCCTTGCTCCGTCTCCCCCATGTGATGCTCTCTGCCACATTACTAAGCAGCAAGAAAGTTTCCACTAGATGATAAGCAGATGCTGATCCACGCTGTTGGACTTCTCAGCTTCCAGAACTGTGAGCAAATAAATTTGTATTCTTTTTAAATTATCCAGTCTTAGGTGTTCTGTTAAAGTAAAAGAAAACAGACTAAAACAATAAACATCTACAACTTCCTAGGTATTGTGGTAAGAATAAAATGACTACAAGTCTTCATCTCGAGCTAAAGAAAGCAGATAAGTAAGCAGTAAATTGTGACAGGGTGACATGCCTTCACATAAGTGTTTATTCAGGAAGCTAAGGAGGCACAGACACAAGCCATGGGAGTGGGTCTGGTAATAATTTAAGGAAAAAGCATATTTTCGCTGAATTTTTAAGAATATGAGAAATATGTTAAGGGGTTGCTGTGACTGTCTAGCAAAAGTATGACAAAGGTCTTGGAAAAGAAGCTGAAAGTTAAAATTAGAAAAAAGAATGAGCCAGAAAAATTATATAGTAAGACCCTATGATAGTGTACCCAGAGTTAGTCCAAGTTTGGAAATAATGAAATTATTGATTAGCTCCCAATCTGTGTACAACCTTTTATCAAATGGGAGCAGTCTTTTTCTCAGAAAGGGAAGAAGATAAATCCAAGTAGAGAAAGAGAAGACAACTTCATCCAGAAAACATTCTCATAGTCCTCTGGCTTGATCCTTCCAGATTGATGGCTCCAGATTGGGCCAAGAAAATGGGCCCATTCCTAAGTAGTTTTCTGGAATCCCTGTTTCTGTCCCAGTCGTTCCAGCCTCTTACCAAACCCAGATTGATAGATTTATCATTGAAGCTGGGGGGAACAACGGCCACCAGGTGGCACCAAATTGCAGGCAGGTCTTTGATGGATTTGGAGCTCACAGGCTGACAGATCTTTGACTTGCAAGATACACAGGGTAATACAAGTTGCTTTAGTAACGACACTATAATGTGATCCAGCATTTCACCTGATTCAATTTTCAGACCCTACATATCACATTATGGTAGTCCCTCTCCTGTATTTTCAAATAACAGAAGAAAACCAAAGCCTGGTGAAAGGAGACAAATGTAAGAGAATTTGATTCTGCTGGCTCACCAACAATGAAGTGGTTCAGTTGATGGGAAGAGGAGATTGGATTTATAATAGTAGGATAGATGAAACCCAGGCCTTCAGCAGTTTTAAGTTTCTAGAATGAATATTCATGAAGGTGTGAGAATCAGAAAAGGGGTAAGAAAGGCTAAGTGATAGAGAAGCCATCCTAATGGTTTATTTCTTAAGCAATACATGAAAATTGGAGCAATAGTGACATCATCAAGAGAAAAAAACAGCTTTTATGTTCTTTTTTTTTAACTACTAACCATATCCTGAAATAGAGTGGTTAGTTTTGTAATGTATAAAATCATTTCTCCTTGACCCTCTCTCAGAGAACAACATTTAAATGATTCCTAACATTTGATAATAGTTTAAAATGTTAGCAGTATCAGAACCCAAATATTAATTCCTAATAGTTTAAGATGCCTAATTTTAATTTATTCCAAACATCTGTGTCCATATCTTCCTAGTGCAGCACTGAGTTTGAGCTCTGCTTACAGACATAGCTTTTCCATGGTCTCATGATCAAGCATTTTCTTTCCTCAGCCCTTTGGCTGCTACGATTCCCTCTTATAGAATTGCTTATGCCGGTGAAACTTGCCTCCTAGGGAAACTTTGTCCCCAGTTCCCTTATTCGTTTCTGTTATAGAATTACCTTCAGAAGATTTCTAAATCAAAAGAACTCTTAATCTGCCCAAAATTGTTCCACTAGGGATCTAGCCAAACAAACAAAAACAAAAAACAGAAAACAAACAAACAAAAAAACTTTACCATGTCCATCTCAAGACACTCTTTACTGAACTTTGGATGGGTTGAATCTTGGGTAACATTGCAATTCATATCATTATATGTAACAGCAGAATCTGTGTCTTGTGTGATGCCTCTGAACTCTTACTGCATAGGGAAATCACTAGGGCATTTCTCTACAGGTAATCTCACCACTGAGTTTTAAATTGAATAGATCTGAGCCAGGACAGGAGCCTCAATTATTTTGTAAAGTGCCCTGATTCTTTACATTAGGGCATGCTTCTCAGTTTTACCCTTTACTTTTTAAACAGATGCAGGGCTATTTGCTGAAATTGCTTAGTTTGTTTTACTATTACTGCATATTCTGTCCTATAGTTGCCTATTTGCTTTTTAAATATACTTTTCTAGATTATTTTTTCTTAAAGATCACCCTTAATGAAAAATAATCGATCTGCCCTATATAACCACTGTTCAAAAAATCTTGTCTTTCTTTCTCAGCCTGAGTTTGATAATCCCATCTAATAGTTATTTTCTCATAAACTAATATTGACCTTAAGCATTTTTTATATTTTCCTGAGTTCTTTTGGTACCATTACTCCAAGAGCTACTGTATTTGGTTTTTAGGTGGTAGTCTGCAATAAAAGGAAGTGTACAACCTGAATCACTGACATGGAGCTGTGTGTCCTTACTAGTCACTGTGTTTACTCCCATAGAACAACTTATTTCTATTTTCCAGTTTTTCTTATTGGATAGTAATGATTCTACTTAAACTTCTATCTACCTTCTATTCTATGATGAATCCTAATTTAATATACCTTTTTAGCAATGTGTGCTCAAGAGGACAGGTAATATCTACACCCTACCTATTAGTGAAGGAATCATTTTAGAACTGACTCAGTAATTCCTTTAGTGTTTTAACAGAGTCACCTTCCTGGTCTTCTCTAAGATTGCCATAAATTTTCAGTAACCTTTTGAAATGGTTGTGCCAATTCATAGATGCTTTTAGTTGTTGTTATTGCTATATAAAAGGACACTTTTCAATATTTCCTGGGGCCCTTATTCTCACCTGGGAAGTCATTCCAGTCTATTTTCTGTGATCTTGACATGTGTGGGCCCTAGTTAGAGTAATTGATTTGTTAACAACTAACACAACATTTTTTTTCCAGATACACTTCCTAATTCATTTCCCTTTTTAATCTCTCCTAACCTTCCAAAATTCATTTTCCAATTGTATCTTCCTAAGATTTAACTTTCCTTTTAAGAAAGCCTTTCTGTTATCAGAAAATAATTACTTTTACTTTGTTTTCATTTTTTGCTGTTTCTTTTCTAATGACAAAATTAAATACCATTTTTCCATTAACTTCAGTTTCTCTTTGATTTTCAGAGTATTATTATTATGAGACCTAGAAGTTTTAGCACAGATTTTTGTAAGAACCTCCTTGGTCTCTGATTTTCTTGTCATTTCATTGAGTTATCTTTTCAAATAAAAATAGGATAGTCTCATATGTCTCCTATACTATTTGCTTATTAAGAAAAGTCTGTCACTTAATTGTGGATTAGGTAGGCTACATTTTATGGCTGGAAGGCCATGGTTAGAGTTTGCATATTTCATCAAATTTAACAATGAAATTGAGATCAAGGACATATGGCAAGACTTCAGCTGATAGGCAAATTTCCAGATATGGAGATGATTGATCTCATGCATCTATCTTATTCTACTTAATTCAATAGAACAAAAAATATAATCATTTCACATGTCAAAAAGTGATAACAATAAATAAATAAATAAATAACAACCATTTGACCAAGAATGTGCAGAACATGGAAGTTTCTTTGGAACAAATGATAAAGGAAGCACTTTGAAAAGAAATTAATTTAACTCCCATAATAATCACATAATGGAGTAAATTATATGACAATAAGGGTTAGGTGGAGAATTCATGCAAAGAGAATAACGCCATACAGACCAAAGTTGATTTGTTAAAGAAAGAGAATATAGACTAGTTTGGGCATGATGAAGGTTATGGAGGGAGAGTGATGAGAAAGAAGTTTTCAGATATAGGGCTAAGTCATGCAAAGCCACAGTTAGTAGTTTGGATTCCTTTCTAAGTGGAATTATATAAAGGATAACACTGGTGCCCAATTTTGGAGTGATCTGTGTGATCACTTTGTATATATTTCAACTTCAGTGTGCTTCTCTTCTGTGAATCTCATTTGGAGTAATGCCCCCATGCTGCTGAAGTCTGCCTTGTTCACAATGCAAAAAATATCTGAAAATGTATGTTCACAATCCCCCAGATAACAATGAGATAATAGGTGAAGCATCTTGGTTGAAAAACACTGAGGCTTCACATTCTCTCCAGAGTTTCTCCTTAGGATCAGGATGAAGTTGCCCCCATAGGACTTTACCTGTGATCACATACTTGGTTGGATTTCTCCATTTCTTGGTCAAATTTCCCAGTCCCTTCCTGGGAACAGCTTGTTATCAGTTTCCTTTGGAACAGTTTTTCCTTTGTTTGTTTGTTTTCTCAAATCACTTGCATACCAAATGTCATTTAACATTTGCATCTATAAAACTCAACTGACCAATACCAAGCAGGAAAAGTTGTGGTTTTGTTTGTTTTTCTTTTCCCAAATCACTTGCATACCAAATGTCATTTAACATTTGCATCTACAAAACTCAACTGACCAATATCAAGCAAAGAGATAGAAGTAGCAATAAAAATCTTTCTATCAAAGACAAGTCCAGGTTGTTATAGTTAGATATAGGATGACCCCTTGAAGAGCTCATAAAATGGTGTTTGGAGTTGATGTAATAGAGTCACGAGAGTTGTAATCCCAGCAGTGGTGGCTTAGTCGGGTAGGGTGGGGCTGGAAAAGGTGGGTCCCTGGGGGTGTGGCCTTGGGGATTATATATGGATCCTCCTCCCTTCCCTCTCTCTCTTGCTTCTGGCCTCCATGATTGAGGAGCACAACTCATGTGCTCTTCCTTTCTCCACTTCCTGCTACCATGCCCTGAGATAAGTGGTCCTTGGCCTCACGTGGACTGAACCCAAAAACCATGAGCAAATAAATCTTCCTTCCTCTAACTTTCATGGTCAAGTCTTTTGAATTATAGCTTTGAAATGCTAATAAATAAAGAAATTAGTACCAGGAGTGGGGTCATGGCTATATCTAACTCTGACCATGTATTTTGATTCTTTGGAACTGTTTTGTGAGAGGAAATCGGAAGGGCCAAAATGTGTCTAGAAAGGCAAACAGTAGACACTGTGTTCAGGAGATTTGGGTGGGCAAAGAGGACCCCATAGGAAAATGGAGTAGAGGCTACATGTGATATGCTTTGGCATAGAACTTATCTGCATTTTGCCCATGTCCTCGAACTTTGTGTGAGGCAGAATTTAAAGATGATGGTCTGATTAAACTGGTGGAGGAAATCTCAAATTAGCAAAATATCCAAACTGTATTATGGATATTGATGTCCATGTTCAGCAAGTTGTACAGTGAATTTTGGGAGAGAAAAGTAAAGCAGAGAGACTTTATAGATTTGCAGTTTGGCCAGAAAGGCATGTGTAAAGCTGGGGCCCAGAGAGATGATGTTGTGGAAAAAAGTAAGATGGCTGAAAGGAAGGAGGAAGGGGTGGCAGATGGAGTTGGGGCCAGTAATACCCTGGATGGATGCAGGCCCAGCTGTGGCCCAGATAGAGTGGTCCAAGCGGCTGTGATTGAAAAGGCCCCAGTGGCAATGAATAAAGAGGGTGTGATGACCTTTTCTGTTGGCAATCCATCTTGGTGCTCATGTGATGCTGGCTTTTCTGGCTAATGGGGGCAATGGAGGCTTCCCCAGATCTCAAAGAAATGCCTGGTAAGCCAGGCACTGTGCAGCAAGGTAAGAATCCCTGCAAGCAGGCAGAAATGGGGCAATTGTGAAGCTGTGAGAATAAATCCAAGGCTGCAAGAAAACCCCCTAAGATTTGGAAATGTCAGAAACAAGGAACGACCTCAAGGAAAGGCTGCAAGCTGTGAGCCATGGAGCAAGGCTGGAAGAGCCAGTAAGCCGCTCATTGCAATAGGCCACAGTGGGGGACTACCAACATCCCTTGGAGATTTCCTCTCACTGCCATGTGCACCAAATGCCATAAATGGAGCCCCAGGATTAAATACTTGCCCTGCTGAATGTCGCTACTGGTTTGGTCCCATTCCTTCTTTCTATGGCTCTATTCCACCCTTTGGGAATACAAATGTTTTCTCTGTGCCATTGTACATTGGCTGCATGTAACTTTTTTATTATTATGATTCTCATTTTCTTTTAAAGGGCCTCACAAGAGTTCACTTTGAGTCTCAGAGGAGACTTTGGACTTTTGAGACTTTTGAGTGATGGTGGAACTGTTAAAACTTTGGGAATTCTTGGACAGGCCTAAATGCATTTTGCATTCTGTGCTGGGCATAAGCTCTTCAGGGGCCAAGGGCAGAAGGTTATAGTTATATACAGAATGGCCTCTTGAAGAGCTTATAAAATGGTGTTTGAAGTTGACATAATTGAGTCATGAGGCTTGTAATCCCACCAGTGGATAAATACATTGTAATGGATTTATCTGGTTGATACCCTAGGCCTGTAGGGTATGGCTGGAGAAGGTGGGTCACTGGGGGTGTGGCCTTGGGGATCATATATGGTTCCTCTTCTCTTTGTTTGCTCTCTTGCTTCTGGCCTCAATGATATGAGGAGTAACATCCATGTTTTCCCTCTCTTCACTTCCTGCCACCATGCCCTAAGATCTGCAGTCCTCAGCCCCAGATGGACTGAACCCAAAAACTGTGAACAAATAAATCTTTCCTCTCAATTACATTATCAAGTCTTTTAGATTATAGCTGTGAAAATGCTAATGAATATACAGGTCTAGTTGGATTCCCAGCTGAATTCTACAGAACATTTACAGAAGAACTAAACCCAATCCTTCACAAATTATTCCATGAAATAGAAAGAGATGGAATTCTTCCAAACTTATTCTATGAAGCCAGTATCACACTAATACCCAAACTGAATAAAGATACCTCAAAAAAAGACACCACAGACCAATATCCTTTATGACCATAAATACAAAAATTCTAAGCAAAATACTAGCAATATGCATTTTAAACCATACCAAGAAAGTTGTACACCATGACCAAGTTGGTTTCATTCCAGGAATGCAAGACTGGTTCATCATACATAAGTCAATACATGTTATTCACCACATAAATAGAGCTAAAGACAAAAAAAATCCCATGATTATCTCAATATTTGCTGAAAAAGCATTTGAGAAAATCCAACACCCATTCATGGAAAAACACTGCAACAAATCAGAATAGAAGAAAGTTACCTTAACATCATAAAGGAAAAATACAAAAATTCCCTTTAAAGTCAGGAACAAGACGAAGATACCCACTCTCACCATTGCTTTTCAATATAGTACTCAAGACTCTAGCCAGAACAATAAGAAAAGAGCATGAAATCATAGGAATAAAAATATAAAAAAACCCTGAAATTATCTCTGTTTGCAGATGACGTGATCCTATATTTAGAAGACCCAAAAAACCTCAACCAAAAGACTTCTAGAGCTGATTAACAAATTCAGCAAAGTAGCAGGATACAAAATCAATCTGTAAATATCAGTAGCCTTTCTATACACCAACTATGAATCCACTGAAAAGGAAATCTGGAAAACAATCCCATTCACAATAACACCTCGAAAACAATAAAATACCTAGGAATAAATCTAACCAAGGAGGTAAAAGACCCCCTACAATGAAAATTATAAAACACTAAAAAAAGAAATTGAAGATCCTAGAAGATGAAAAGATCTCCAATGTTCTTGGATAGGAAGAATAAATATGATCAAAATGGCCATTCTACCAAAAGTGATCTACAGAGTAAATGTAATCCCTATCAAAAGACCACTGTCTTTCTTCACAGACTAGAAAAATCAGTCCTAAATTTCATATGGAGAAACAAAAGACCCAGAGTAGCCAAAGAAATTCTCAGAATTAAGAACCATGCAGGAGGCATCATAATTCCTGACTTCAAATTGTACTACAGAGCTATAGTAATGAAAACAGCATGGTATTGGCACAAGAACAGACAATGGAACAGAATAGAAGATACAGAAACAAATACACACATTTACAGCCAATTGATTTTCAACAAAGGTGTCAAACATATACGTTGGAGAAAAGACAGTCTTCAACAAATGGTGTTGGGAAAACTGGTTATCCATTTGTAGAAAACTGGAATTAAACTCCAACTTCTAACCCTGCACAAGATTTAACTCAAGATGGATCCAAGACCTGGAAATTAGACCAGAGACTTTGAAATAACTAGAGGAGGGCATAGGTCCAATAATCCAACATAACAGGCACAGGTAGAAACTTCTTCAATAAGACCCCCAAGGCACAAAAAATTAAAAAGATGACCAATAAATGGCATTAGATTAAATTAAAGAGCTTCTGTGCAGCATTGGAAGCCATCAAGAACCTTAATAAAGAAAAAACAGAATGGGAAGAAGATTTTTGCCAGCTACTCCTCCGATAGAGGACTAATATCTAGAATATACAATGAACTTAAGAAACTTACTGATAAAAAAATCAAGGAATGGGAAAGTGAGATAAATAGGTTCTTAACAAAATAAGAAATACAAATGTCCAATAAATATATGAAAAATGTTGAACATCATTAGCAATCAGTGAAATGAAAATCAAAACTACACTGAAATTCTGAAATTTCATCTAACTCCAATTATAATGGCAATCATCAAGAAGTCAAACAATAATAAACTCTGGCAAGGATGTAGGGAAATAGGAATTTCTTATACACTATTGGTGGGATTGCACATTAGTGTCCCACTGTGGAGATTAATGTGCAGATTCTTCAGAAAACTGCGAATGCATTCATAATATGATTCAGCTATACCACTCCTGGGTATCTTCCCAAAGGGACTGAAATCAGAATATTATAGTGATATGTGCATATTCATGTTTGTAGGAGCACAATTCACAATAGTGAAATTATGGAAACAATCAAGGTGTCTATCAACAGATGAATGGATTACAAAATTATGGGATATACACACAATTGAATTCTACTCAGCAATAAAGAAGAACAAAATTATGTCATTTGCAGGAAAATGGATGGACTGACCTGAAGAACATTATTTTAAGTGAGATTTGGCAGTCACAGAAAATAAAATGTTTTCTCTCATATGTGGAAGCTAGGGAGTATTCAGGACACAAGGAGGGCTTTAGATAATGAAGGAGAAACCCCAGCGGAGTGAGGGAGGTGTTCTAGGGGAGGGTGGTTGTGGGGGAGGGAGAATTATATATTAATTCCTATATGGAAGCACTTCCATTGATGCTATGTGCATACATGAGAATACCAATGCTGATGTCAATATCATATATGGGGAAGTAGATGGAGTGAGGAGGGAGCTGGGAAGAAGCTCACCAAGTACCCTGTGCATTCGTATCCCTATAACCTTGAACTACATTATGATGTGAGACTACAGTGCACCAATAAAAGTATATTAAAGAAAACAACTCAACCTCTGACATTTGGAAGACACTGTCAGAATTTAATAGAAATACAAAAAGTGTCCAATGCTTAAAGCAATCACCGTGGCTGCTGTGTAAAGAATGGGTAGTGAGCCAGGCATAGTGGTGCATGCCTGTAATCCCAGTACTTGGGAGGCTGAGCAGAGGATTGAAAAACAGTGGACAGAGCAGGTAAACTAGAAATAAGGAATGGGGTAGGTAAGCAGGCTATTCAGATAGCCTGAACCAGATAGCAAGCTATACAGGTACACACATTGGAGAGATTGCCATAAATGATGGAATGAGGTGTCAAAAGAAAATTATAAATTGTATTTCTTTCTGTCAATCAAGAAATAAATTGTGCTTCACTATTGTTTAATTTGTAGATTGACAGAGGTACACACATACCTCAGGAATAAGTTTTATATAGGAGGATGTGCTCAAGATTTTGTTTGGAGGAAGTAGGCCATCAAAGGTGTTTGGAGAGCACTGATTTTAGACCCCAACCAACTTTATATTCTCTATTAATATGCACTCTATTTTTGGAAATATTATGCAATGCTTTTCATGTGTGTCTGTCTTTGGTAAAATGTCTTTCCCCTTGAATCTTTCATTTTGAGGGAGGAGATTAAATTGTTTGGAAGCTCCTATAGGTTGGCTATTTGAAAAAATGAAGCCATTCAATTTCTTGTGAAGAGATGCATAACTAGTTGTAAGAGCAAGTCTGATAACTCTCTATAATTTTCTGAGGATAAGAAAATTAAAAATGCTCCAGATACTGTAAGTGTAATTTTCTACCTACCATAAATTTACTTCAGAATGCTTTCCTCAAACAAGGTCAGGGCATTAGTGCTCATTAAGGACTATATACATGCACAGCTTGAGAATTCATCAGAAAACCAATCAGTTGTTTGAACTCAAAGAAAGTCTGTAAAAAATTGTTGGGCTGACTTTTTCCCTCACTCAGCAATCCACGGACACATTTTCCATCAGATATTACTATTTTAAAATGTAGATTTTGATATTATTTACATGTGGTCAGGCCAACAGATTAGGAGGCAATTGCTGTTGAAAGATAATTTATTACTTGGCACTCCCAAAAAGAGGGAAAAACCAGGCCATATAGGCCACTTAAGGTAGAGAGATGATGCTCTGGGGTAAGAAGCACCAGGAAGCTCCATGAAGGAGGTGCTTCCTTGGGGTACTGGTTTTAGATTGGTTGATTTGCATGTGAAAGGCACTTTTGCAGGTGGGTCTACACTCTTTCCAGACACTGCCTTTTTCAGGGATGACAATCTGTCCCAGACCAGAAAGACCCCGAAATGTCAAAGCATCAAATGCGTATAATCTTAGTACTTGGGAGGCTGAGACAGATAAATCACAGGTTCGAAGTCAGCCTTGGTAACTTCGGGAGGTTCTCAGCAACTTTGTGAAACCCTGTTTCCAAATAAAAAAAATAATATGGTTCTAAGAGTGAAGCTGAAAGGTAGAATGCTCCTGGGTTCCATCCCTAGCACCAGCACCACCACCACCACCACAACAATGACAACAGAAAACATGATGAACACAATCACCAAAAAATGTTACTATGATATATTGAAAAAAGAAAAAAAGAGAGCAAGGGAAACAAAGGGAGTGAATAAAAAAAAGAGGAAAAGAAAAGAACAAGAGAAAGAAAGAGGAAGAAAAGAAAAGGAGGAAGTATGAAGGAAACAAAGAAAAATTGTTTCCCTTGGACTAATAAGTTGGAATGATGCTGAAATTCTAATAATAATTTTGTAGGTTTTTTAAAAAACTGCTTTCTTTCTGATGTGGATTGACTCATTTAGCAGTGAAGAAAAGTATAAAGTATAGCTAAGTAGATTTGAGACAACCAATGACAACATATTTCATAAGAATAACTCTATATTGAGAAACACATTGAATGTATTTAAACTTAAACTTTGCATAATTTCTTTCATAAATTATGTATGCCCGAATGATTTTTTTTCCTTAAATGAATCGTGAAGATTTCTAATCATCAAGAACCTGACAGGTGGTTAGGACAAAAGGTGAAACTCTTTTTCTTTTAAGGTAAAGAAAAAAATATCTTTTGATGCTAATTTTATTTTTTCCTTTTTTTTGTCTTCTTAGGCCAAGTCTATGAGCACTGGTTAAATAAAGCTCCATTTTATTATTTTAATTATTCAAAGTGTTTTAGGTGTCACATTTTGCTTGTGATTTCACCTTGGGCTTTGACTCTCATTGAAACTCTTCTCACTGTGTATAAAACTGTCAACATACTCACTTTCCCTCATTTATTCCTAATCTGAAACCTTTAAGCCCTTCCCAGATGCTTGAATGAATACGTGATGGACCATACAGGGCAATAAAACTGGACATGTGATCTCTATAGCAAACCACCCAAGAAGCCAAACAGTCTGCAGCATTCAGCACAGAATGTTCAGGACTTGGTTTATGGCTTACAGCTTGCATAATTTTTTCCTGATGCCTACCCACAGAAAGCTAAGTATGCTCCTCAAACCAGTCATCTAGGATGTCCTGCCTTTTAGGTAGCTCACATCCAGCTTCTCTATGCCAACACATCCTAGTCAGAGCATACCTTAGCCTGCCTGCCTGCCTCCCTCCCCCCTCCCTTTTCCCTCCCTCCCTTCCTCCTTCCTTCCTTTTTTCCTTCCTTCTTTAACCATGTTTCCCCACTTCCCTTTTTGACCTTGACTCTCTACCAAAGGCATGCTCCATGGGTGGCTGACTCCCTGGGACAGGAACCTCTGAACACATGCCTCTGCTAGTGCTTATTTAGATGGTCTTCCAGATTTTTTCCTTCTTTTCTTGAGATATTTCTTTTCCTCTCACTAGTCTTCATAATTCTTGCTAATGATAAGGTGAGAGATATTGTCTTTCTACTCTACTGGGTACTATTTGAAATATGGGGTGATGTTATATCAGGCAAAGGAGAGCACAGGTAAAAATGTGACTTCAGTTAGTTGAATTTGTTTCAATGCGCCCAGACTTTATGGTTATTTGCTGTTACCTGGTTTCTTACATACTCTAATTTTTTTACTCTAAGATTAAACTAGAACTGTCAACCTTCTCTCAATACCAAAATATGTTTCAGGAACATTTTGGGGGCAGTCGAGACAATATGGATTATGTATTAAAGTTCTATATTCAAATTAGTTTCTCCATTTACAAATCTCTTTGACCTCAGATAATTCATTTAATTGCTGTGAGTTTCAGTATTCTAATTTTCAGCAAAACTATTATTACCCACTCGATAAAAATCACATTTAAGAAATATGTATAAATATTTTAGGCATTTATGTGCCTCACAAATACCCCTCTTTTGAAATTAAAAAAAATCTAGCTGGGCACAATGGTGCACACCTGTAATTCCAGCTACTTAGGAGGTGTAGGTGGGGGGGATGGTGAGTTTGAACACTACCTGGGTAACATAGCAAGATTCTGTTTTTAAAAAAAAGTTTAATTGTTGTAAAACACATATGATATAAACTTTATAGTTTTACCCATTTTCTGTATATAGTTCAGTAGTATCAAATTTATTCACTATGTTCTGAAACCAATCTCCATGATTCTTTTCATTTTGCAAAACTAAAACTCTGTACACATTTAACAACATCTCATATTCTCTCTAGAAATGTTTATAAGTTAATATATGACAAAGGCTTTATGTTCAAAGGGTGCTGTTTTGACTGTAGATTCAGGTTTCATTCTGTAGGAAAAGGAAAAATTTGATGGGCACAGAATATTATCCAGGTCCCTGAAGTGGCCCATTTCTGCCTTCATTTACTATGTATTTATTTTGACTCTTCATATCTATTCTTCCTCTATTCTTGTTCAGCCAAAATGATATTTCCAAAACTAAAATGAGAGCATGTGTTTCCCGGCTGCAATCTCATGGTATTCTGAGATAAGACCAAAATCTAAAACTTGCCCTATTAGAACTTTCAAGCTCTGATTCCAGCTTATTTCTTCAGCTTCATTGTTGTATGCAGAAAAGTTTTTCTTAGCTGACCACCTGTATCACATGCACTGAGAATAGTACTACTGACTTGCAACCAACTCTAATTCTAATAGTGTTTGAATTCTTTTTTTTTTTTTTTTTTTGTGGTACTGGGGATTGAACACAGGGGCATTCTACCTCTGAGCTACACCTTGAGCCCTATTTTTTATTCTTTATTTTGAAACAGGGTCTCACTAAGTTGTGGAGGGCCTCACTAAGCAGCTGAGGCTGGCCGCAAACCTGTGATCCTCTTGTCTCAGCTTCCTAAGTACTAGGATTACAAGCGTGTGTCACCACGCCCAGCTGTGTTTGAATTCTTGATCTTTGCTCAAATATAAACTCATTTTATATTGTAGTTATAGGTGCTTATTCTCATTCTTTTTGCATTTGGTAGTTTCAAACATTGTAGCTGAGTATATTGCCTCCTTCTCCTCCATTAATACAGTCTATGAAAGTTTCGCTCGTTTTTCCGGACCCTACTGCTAACTAATGTGGAATAGTGGAGATTTGTTGTTACAGGATTGTCTTGACCTTACGCAGTGCTCTAACCCTGCCCTTGAGCTTTATGGAAATGATCCTAGAGGAAGGAGATTGGCAAAGAGCTTCCCAGCATGTAAATATATACAAGATAAAGACCCATGGAGGGAGCATGAGCACCCTCCAGGAGCCAAATGATGAGTGAGGCTGAACCAGCCCATGATAGAAACATCAATGATCTTAGCTTTCTTTCTCATGTTAGTAATTATACCTGAAGCCAAGCTTTTAAAATGTTGGGTAACTTTTCAATTCATTGTGTTCCTGAGTATGAATGATAATGTATCAAACCCAACCAAACAATATTAAAATATTTTCACAAAGTGTAACCCATAGGGCAAAGTTGAGGTTTACTATTATAACATATGAATTAGAAAATTTAAGTTCCTTTGCAGAGAGAGAGAGAGATTGTGAGAGGGTATTAATACTCTGAAAATGATGTTATTTCTTTTGCTCTGCAAAACCAGCTATGCTGAGGCTTAGCAACAATCTTAAAATAGATTGGAATGTGTGAAAATCTGGTCATTGTTGTCAACTATTTTCATGTTCTTTGCCATGATTTTCTCATAGAAAAGGTATCCACCCTGAAGATATTATGTGCTTCTTGTCAAAATGATTCAAATTCAAGGAGATAGTGAACCATTTTCTTCAGGCGACTATCTGTAACTACTTGATTTATATTAGCAGACTTGTTTGCCAGTTACCATGGTGGTTAAGCCACATCCAAAATTATGACAGATTCCTGGAAAGAAGAATAAGCTCATTTCTAATTAAACACAAAATGCATGAAACTAGTAGACTTTTAAGGACTTTAAAGCTTTAATTTATGTGTTAATCCACAGTAATTAATTATTGACTTTTGAAATACTTTAGAAAGGAACTAGAGGCTATTTTTCAGTAAGTTATTACTGTAATTTAAGGGTAAAAAATTAAGATTAAATTGGGCAGAGAATGACAATATTTGCAATAGTTGTGATTAATTTTGACAGTTTTTTTCTAGAGATTTTCTTTGTATTGTATACACTCACTTTAAAATAATTCACTGTAGTGTCATTTCCCATACTGTTTTTCAAGAAGTTAGTAATTTTAAGGGTTTGACCTAAAACTCAACAGTAAAGATTTTGGTTTGGAGAAAATAACTAGTTCAAGTTCAAGTATTTACATGGTATTCAATGTGGTATTTGAGTCTTTCTCATAATTCTCAGACTACCTCTCTAGTCTTTATCATCCACTCACCCTTCAATTTTATACTCCAGAAACAATAAGAATGCTGGCCGTTCTCAGCCAATACCTTATGTTTCTTCAATTCAAATTTTATCTTATAATTTCATTTCTGTTCTTTCATTCATATCCTCATATTCCTAAAATAGACTGGAATTGAAAATAGTATTAGAAAGTATATGAAAAAAAAACTTGTAAAATACAATAGTAGTTTTATAGCTCCTCAATATGTGGGGTGAAATCAAAACAAAATCAAATAATTAATGCTTTTAAATTGCACATATATAGAACTTCAAATAATCTGTTTCCTAATTTGTAAAATGGACATTGTAGTAGATGAAAGACTTTTCCTCTGACCTTTCATTTTCCATAGTTTGTCCTGAGGTTTAACAGGTAAAAGATAAGAATGCATACATAAAAAGAAAGAAAGGCATACATATTTTATTTCATGTTAATATTTTTGCATGGCATGTTGGCCTTCATACGTAAGAAGTGAAGACTCAAAGGTGATGATAGGCATGGGAACTTATATACCAGATTAACAAAGAAAAATAAATTGTGGAGATAGATACATCAATGCAAAGGAAAATGGGTTTGATCTAAGAGTTGTAAATTGTGGAAAACTAAGAAATAAATGGGGGAAACCAGTGAAAGATAAAACTTATTTTAGTAGGTTTGTTTGTAGAGATTCATTTCATCATTGAACCTTATTTCTCATCATAAGGATATACTCCTCTTCCAGGTACAGGTAGGGCACATTACTCATAGAAATATTTATGTTTTGCTTTAAAGTAGAAATAGGACGTCAAAGAACACTTTCTGTAACTGCTTTATGTTAAAAGTCTTAAAGTTCAAAATAATTAACATATCACAGTAGCATATATTGGGATGTCATGTCCTAATCCTCTTCAGAATAATGTCACTAAACCTGAAGGGCTCTTTTAAGATTAAATAAGATAACAAATATAAATCAAGTTCATGGTTTAGTACACAATAATGCCTAGTGTCATCCTGGGTTTGGCATAGTTTTCAACTCTGCATCTTATTCTTCAGTAAAGCAGGTTGATTCTGCTTTCAAAATATATCTTTCACATAATCATTTTCAAATCCTTCACCAATATCTTTCCACTGAAGTGAACAATAGACATATGTGCCTCCTAAGCACAAGCTTTGCAGTCACTCCTGCCCTCTCCACCACTATCTGATGAGCCCTTAAAAAATGAAGTTGGTTTACATAGTTCACATTCTAAAGACCTACAATACTTTTCATCCTTAGAATAAAAGGCAAAACTTACATTATCATATAAGACTCTACATTGTTTGATCCTTGGCTTACTAGTTAACCTCAACAACCACAAAACAATTGCTTAAACAAAACAGCCCCAAAACAATAAAAAAAAATTACTCACCTTAGGCTTTTTCTTTGTTAGTTCTGACTTGAATGTTCTATGAGGTTTTGTTTCTTCATTTTATTCAGGTATTTAAACAAAAATTATCTCATCAAGAGTTCTTTGATTATCCAAGTTAAAATTAAATGCTCTCTCACTTTTTAATTATATTGCTAGGATATATACTTTTTGCATAACACAATGCTATTTGCCATTATGTTACCTGTTTATATAATTAGTAACTGGTTTATTTATGTAAAGTTACTTTCCTACCTCCAATTTCTAGGTTCTAGGAAGGTATATACATTTTTGTTTTCTAATTTATCACCACTATTTGGAGTATAATAAGTGTTCGATGAATATTTGCTACATTAATGGAAAGACAAATCAATAAATGAATAAAATATAACTAAGAGACATCTATTAGTATAACAAAAAATTATCTGTGTTACCACAAATACTTCTCTAAATACTACTATAAAACTTTGAGGTGGAAATTTATTATATTCCTGTGGCTTTTCTCAAATCTGCCTTTTTTGCTTCTAGAAAATCCTAATTTCTTAGTATGGATTCCATATTACCTCAAAGAAAAAAGATAGAATATAAGTTAATCATTAGTTCTCAGGTCACATTAGAATTACCCAGGGAATAATATATATTATACATTATATATTATATATAATTATAATTATAATAAATGATAATTATTCAGAATAATAATATATAAAATTATAATTATAGCATACTATATAATATATTATAATATATAGCATATATAATCATATCATATACATTCAGGATAACTTAATCAAAATATCTAAGAGTAGGGCCTGATCATTTGTGTGGTACTGACTCTGATATTGTATGATTATTAAACCTAAACTTTCATTTATAATATCCTCATTGTTTAGAGCTTATCATCTCTTTATCTTTCTCCTTATCTTTCTAGTCCTGAAATAAACATTGGACAAATATTATGTAAAATTATAAAAGTAATTTTAAAAAAGTTTTTCATTTTAAACAAATTAAAAACCACATCGATTAGGCTTTGGTCAAGAGTGACATGGTTTTCTGAAATGGGAGCTATTCTCCAACTTCCAAATTCTCTGCCTTCTTATCAATACTTATCATTGAAATCTTTAAATGTAGGCATTTGGAATGTGTAAGAATATCATGCTGAATTTTAGTTTGAATTTTTCTTATGTCAGATGACAGAGTGCACTTTTATGTGCTTATTAGCTATTTGGGTAGCCTTCTCTGAATTTTTTGTTCTAATATTTCACACACTTTAATTTGGTGTTTCCTTTTTCTCATTGATTTGTAAGAATTCTTTATGTATTCTAGGTATAAATTTTTTGAAAACAATTATCCTTTTATTGAAAGATTCTTTTATTTAAAGGAAATAAGAGGAAAAAGATGAGAGAGTAGGAGAGGAGTGAGAAATTTACAACCAAAAGAACATAATCCATGTAAAAAGATGGAAAACTAGACATTTCACTCATAAATAATTATAAGTTGTTATAAAATATGAAGACTCAAAATAAGAAAAAACAATTTGAATGAAGAGTTAATACTAGAAATATTATACATTTAGCAGTCATTTTGAATAAAGATTCAAGAAATTTTAAGAAAATATTAACCAAAGAGGTGAAAGCCCTCTACAATGAAAACTATAGAACACTGAAGAAAGAAATTGAAGAAGATCTTAGAAGATGGAAAGATCTTCCCTGCTCTTGGATAGGCAGAATAAATATCATCAAAATGGCCATCCTTCCAAAAATGATCTACAGAATCAATGCAATCCCTATCAAAATACCAACATCATTTTTCTCAGAGCTAGAAAAATCAGTCATTAATTTCATATGGAGAAACAAAAGACCCAGAATAGCCAAAGCAATTCTCAACAATAAGAACCATGCAGGAGGCATCACAATTCCTAACTTTAAATTATACTACAGAGCTGTAGTAATAAAATCAGCATGGTACTGGCACAAAAACAGACACATAGACCAGTGGAATAGAATAGAAGATACAGAAACAAGTCCACAAACTTATAGCCAATTGATTTTTGACAAAGACGCCAAACACATATGTTGGAGAAAGGACAGTCTTTTCAACAAATGGTGCTGGGAAAACTGGTTATCTACCTGTAGAAAAATGGAGCTGAATCCTTACCTCTCACCCTGCACAAGAGTCAACTCGAGATGGATCAAAGACCTGGAAGTTAGACCAGAGACTGTGAAATTATTAGAAGAAGCCATAGGTCCAACACTCCATC
>PVJS01002270.1:0-22659 GCA_004027185.1 Glis glis
AGAGAGAGTGAGAGAGCTGAGGCTGGCCGCGAACCCGGATCCTCCGGTCTCCGCCTCCCAAAGTACTGGGATTACAAGTGTGCGCCACCACGCCCGGCTTTGCAAATCTCATCTTGACATGGGCATAGCGTGCATGTATAAAAGCACGATTTGCTTGGATTTATTGAGGCAGCAGTAAATAAATTTGGAAGTAGTGAATTGTATTAGAAACACATGACTGAGCATTTAGAGCTTTTTCTCAGGGAAATAAATGGTATGTTTGCTGACAGTCTCTTTCCCATGCATTAATACAGAAAAAGTGATTTACCAAAAAATGGTAATAGAAACCAGCAAATAAATTAATTTGTGTTATTATCCCAGCCAATATAAAATTCGGGGAAGCAGAAATGGCACGGGTGGAGACACAGCGGTAACAGCTGTTCCACGACACCATGGAGCGTGTTCTACTTGAGGGATGCCACGTTGCCATGGCAGCAAGCTATGCCTACAAGCAGGCTGCAACCTCAGAGAGCCTGCTCTGTCCAGGGAAGGGACAGAGAGCATTCATTGCTCTTTGGGTATCTGGTGGATTGGGGTTGGTGGCATATGATCTAGCATTTTAATAAATCTTTGGAGAATGCAGGTTATATTCAAGTTGGTAGCTACCTTCAAGGAACTTGTAGTTAGGCGGAGCAACCTAGCCAAAAGGTGTATGTATGCTCATAATACAGAAGGGTCTCCTGTGTTCAGGTAAAATGCAGTTGGTGAAGGCTATAGTAGTCAAGGAAGCTTTCTTGAAAGGAGACAATGTAAATTAGATTTTGAAAAATAATGAAATTCAAATGGTTTGTCCTATTCCCATTTTAGCTGTAGACTTTTAAGCTAGCTTGTTTACACTGTGCTAGTCCAAAGTCATAGAAGTTTGGAATTGGGTCTAGAATTAATCCAGGCTGAGTTTCTGGACACATGAGGAAACAGAAGGGGAAGAATGAGTAGAGGACATGTATGCTGATGAGAATATGATCATGTTAGAATGAGCTGGAAGGAGCACAAGTGGAGGGGTACATGGCCGGTGGGGCTCGAAGCTCAGAGCCCAGGTGGCTGCAGGCAGCAGCCTTCCCTCCTGGGTGACTGGCAATTCTGATAGGAGCCTTCTCCATATACCTCCAACACCTCCCCAAGTAGCTGTCTCAGGTGGATATAAATTTCTGCTCCCAAAGTTTCCCAAAAGACTTCCTCACTCCCCAGGCAGCAAACCTGACATTTGTAAGACAGTAATAAGATTAAGAACCTGATGAGTCTAGATAAGAAATAATTCTTGCTATCATAAATTATAGTCCAGCGGTAACTGCTTTTTAATCTAAATAAACTTATTTTGGAATAGTTTTAGATTTACAGAAAGTACAGAGAGTTCTCATATCCCTCTTACTTGGTTTCTCCCTTATTAACACTAGTATGGAACATTTCTCTTCCACTATAACATATTAGTAACTAGAGCCCATATTTAGTTTTTACCTAGTATCCTTTTTTTGTACCATGATCTCATCTAAGATTCTATATTACATCTATTTATCATTTTTGTTTAAGTTCTTCTTGGCTGTGACAATTCTCAGACTTTTCTTGCATTTGATGACCTGGACAGATTTGAGGAGTACTGGTTCTGACTGCTTTTTGAAGAGATTTAAACCTCTATGATGGCTGAGGATTTCACTGCTATTGGTCATCTGCTTTTCTAAATGCTTCTGTCATTTATGTGGCCTCTAATATTGTGGTAGATTGTATTGCTGGCCTCGTGTTTCTATCTCTTCCTGCATCCATACACTTGCTCTGGCCTCATTGTGAGTAGGGTATATTTCCCTACCTCCTGACTTTGGGTTTGATCCTGTTAAGTTGTGCTAGCCAATGGCACTTAGGCAGAAGTGACAGGGCCTAGGCATTAAAAGGACTTCTGTGATTCCACTTGACTTCCTTTGTTTCTGTCATTGCCATGAGAGGAACATGCCTGGGCTAGCCCCTTGGTAGCATGAGAAGCATGAGAGTCACATGGAGCAGAACTACCCTCAGCTGATCCTAGACCAGATCAGCTTACCCCAGCCAAGCCTGGATGGATGAATAATAATCAATGATTGTTTCAATAGCAATCAATTTCCACCTCTGAGCTCTGAAAACACTTAATTATACAGCAATCATTAATTGATTTATGCCCTAACATTGAATGTTCTTAAGAATTATAAAATCTTAAACTTTTTTAGTCTTCAAAAATGTCTTTGACCTCATGCGTTGTTGACTTATTTTCATGGACGACATGTTTTTCATTGAAAGTCTGAGCTACTTCACCTCTGAGTCCAAAGGACACTGTTGCTAGCTATTGATGAACTGTGTAGTGATCAAGGAAAAATTAAAATTGAGCTGCTTAAGAATGTGTCCATTCACTTGTTTATCCCTTCAGCAGCTTTTCATTTGGCACCTAATATGTGCTGGGCCTTCTGCTTGGTGTTGAGCATATGGAGTGAATAAGAGTGGGTGCAGCCCCAGCCCTCAGGGAGCTGGCTTCTTGAAGGGAAATGGATAAAAATGCAATTATGAGGGGAGTGTGTTTCTCAAAAGAAAGTTATTGTGTGTGCATTTACAGGGGATCTCACATGGTTGTGGTCTTAGGAAACCTTCCTTGAGGAAAGCTGACCAGGATTCTGGAGCAAAGGGAGTAGACTGGGCAGAGGAGGGGAGTGCTCTGTCTAAAGAGAATAGTGTGCTCTGTAGCAGGTGGAAGCATGGCAGCTTCACCAAGCTGCACAAAGCTTGGTAGGACTGGACTTCAGGACCAGGAGGAGCCTGAGGGTCAGAAGGGGGCTGGGACTGGCTTCTGGCTGCCCAGAGTTTGATGTCCCGACTTCTTACTGAAGGTGCTAAAGAAGGGTGTATTATTCACCCTTCCATCACTGTGACAAAGTACCCAAGAAAAACCGACTTGTAAGGGGGAGAGGGAAGATTTACTTTGGTTCAGTAAATCAAACCAGTTGATCCTGCTGGCCAGGATCAACTGACCAGGTCAGCTGGTCCTGATGCCTTTTGGCCTGGGGTGAGGTAGAATATTATGGTAGGGAGCACAGAGCAGAGGAAACTGCTTACCTCATGGTGGCCAGGAAGCAAAGAGGAGCACAGGAAGGGGCAGGGTCCCAGTATCCCTTTCATGGGCACATCCCCAAGGACCTTTCTCCCACTAGGCCCCACCTCTTAAAGGTTCCACAACCTTCCAACAGTGCCACAGGCTGGTGACCAAGTCTTTAACACATGAGATTTGGGGAGGAACTCCAGATCTAAACTATATAGGGGAAGAGAACCCTCTCCTTGCATGCTGGTAGCAAGTGTGACAGGTCTATAGCTCTGTCTCAGGGTGAAACTCCCACAGGAGGGCCAGGAAAATACATGCTGGTGAGACACTCTCCAGTGGGGGCTGCTGACAGCTGAGCATTCAGTGGCAGGGGGCGTGTCCCGGCAGTGGAATCTGGCAGCAGGAAGCAAATGATGAGGACCAAGACATGTCGGGGTCTTCGGGGTGTCCTGAACAGATGGCTCTTATGGCAGAGCCCTGGCTGCTGCCTTTGGCCTGCCCCCAGCCTTCTAAGCTGGTTCTGTTAAGAGAGGTCCACCTAATAAATTATTTTCCTGCCTTAGTTACTCAGACTTGATTTTGGTGCTAAAGTCAAGAACCCTAAAAAGAATAGCTAGGTAGGTGCCAGATCATGATGACTCTTCCAGGGCCTATTAAGTAAAGTGATCTTCATGGAAGGGAACTGGAGGTCCATAGCGGTATTGGAGATAGTTTGAGGAGACTTTCAGATTGGAGCCAGGAGTCATAGCTTAATGTCTTCATTTGGATTTCTCTAGAAGATGAAGATTAAGATAATGATTTGAATTTGTTTGAGAGATGATCCCAGGGAGCAGCAGAGGAGGAGGGAAGATGGCCCATTCGGAGTGTGTCAGTGAGTCAGTTATACTGTGAGCAGCTGGGAGTGAGTCCCAATGTGGAGCTCCAGAAATGGCAGGGAACATATCCAGAATTATCTCACATGAGTGAGGATGGAGTTGCGGTGTTTACCCATCAACTCCCACCAATTGTTGGTTGAGGGTTACTCCAGGGAGGAATATTCATTTCCCAGAACTCCTGATCTGTCCTGAACCAGGGCTAAATGGGAACCCCTCAGGGGAAGAGTTATAGGTACTGGAAGTCACAGAATCTCTGTGCCCCCAAATGGTCAATTCTGGGGGGAAATTGGCAGGATATAGCAGTGTCTGCTCACCTAGAAAAAGTACCAGCTGGCCTCTATACTCGATGAACTGCAAAATGTTATCTTAGACTGGAGGAGGCTGGAGGAAAAAACAATAATGGGTGCCCTGTGTTGTCTCCTGTCCCATGGAAAACTGACCAATCAAAAAAGCCCCAGTTATTCTCTATTTATAATTTGCTTCTACTTCAGAAGAAAGCTTAAAATATGGAGAAGAAGTTGGTTTTGAGGTCCAGTAGACTCAAGCTAGAACCTTGGCTCCACTTGCATTCTTTTGTAATCTTGTGCATTAATCCCATGCTTCTGGAAGTACCTGCTTGTATAAAAGACTATGAACCAACTATATTAGCTTGCTAGGGCTGTCATAACAAAATACCACAAATCAGGTGGCTTTAACAACAGAAATTTACTTTTCTACTGTTCTGGAGGCTGGAAGCCCAAAACCAAGGTGTTAGCAGGGTTGGTTTCTTCTGAAGCCTGTCTTTGGCTTGTAGATAGTTGTTTTCTGTTTGTGTCTTCACATGGTCTTCCCTCTGTATGCACCTATCTCTTCTTATAAGAACACCAGTTGCTTTAGTCTGAATGTTCCCTAAAATTCATGTATTGAAACTTCGTTCCCACTGTTGTAGTATTTTAACAGGTGGGGCCTTTAGGAAGTCATTAAGATACAAAGAATTCACCCTCATGGATAAATTACTACTCTTGAAAGAGGCTTCCCAGAGAGTCTTCATCCCTCTTGCCCTCTGTCCCTTGTGCCATGTGAGGACATGGCGTTCCTCCCCACTGGAGGATGTTGCACCCGAGCACCATCTTGGAAGGAGAGACCAGGGCCCTAACCAGACACCATGTCTACTGGTACCCTGATCTTGGACTTCCCAGCCTCCAGAACTGTGAGAAATACATTTATGATCTTTATAAATTGTTCAGTCTGGGTATTTTATTATAGCAGCACAAATTGACCAAAACATAGACATATTGGATTAGGGCCCACGTGCATGACCTCATTTAACCTTAACTGCCTCCTTCAAGGCCTATCTATAATACAGTCCCATTCTGAGGTAATGAGGGGTTAGAATATGAATTTTGGAGGGAAATAATTCGTCCCATAATGTCAACTAAACGGCTTACTTATCAAGATTGACAACTTCCTAGTCAAGACTCCCTTCAAGACCCTTACCTCAGAGTCCCCCCCAAACTAAAGTAAATAATAATGTCGCGAACTTTAGCAGTTCCAACACATTGCCCTTATTGCAAGGCCCATTACCAATCATCCTGCTCAGTCCTAAAACCATTCTCTGTCAAGGTACCATTCTCCCTGACTGCAGTAAGTCTGATAAATACAATTTTGCTTGATCAATAGGTTTCTCTGGTGGCCTTTGGGGAGTGGAGAGGTTAAAATAAAATAAAATGATGAATACCTTGTTTTCTTCCCTACTCCAATCTCATCACAGTGTGTATGATTTTCAGTGTATGGATTTTCAAAGCTTGAACAATAATTTTTGTTTTCTTCCTTTGTCATGCCCAAATTGACAAAATAATCTCACCTTGAAAAACTTCTGTCTCTTTGTGTTGTCTGGATAAATCTGTACCTGATACAAGTCAGCAGTTTTTAAGTTATTTTCAACTCTGTCATAGTCCTTTGAATGTCAGAATCAATTGGAGGTTAGTCAAAGGTTTCTTCATGTGTAATACAATTTTGTTCAACATGGCAGTTGGGGATTTTGCAGACTCAAGCAGTTGAGTGTGAATTATGGAATCAACGATTGTTATGTAAATTACAGGAAAATAGACTAATTTCTCTCTCCCTGAAAGATCAGAGTATGGTGCTCTTTATATTGAACGTATCACTAACTGATTTTGTTAGAGATTCTTATTTATATGTCTGTCTTTCTCAGAAGCAGAAAGCTGCTAGAAGGAAAGGGTCTATACATCCTATGTAACCTAAGATTTTACATACTCTAAGACTTCAATACAAATGGATTAAGGAGCCTGACTTTAGTCTTCAGCTGTGAGAAGAGTACTGGAGGGTGAGGAAGGAGGAGGACAGCATCTGTGTGCCCTTCATGTGTGAGGGGCTTGCCGTACTTTCTTTCATCCAATCCTCACTACAACCCTGTGCAGTAAGAATTGCTATTCCTTTTAACAGATGAGGAAACGGAAATTTGGAGAGGACAACTTGGCCAAGGTCACAATCCTGGGAAATGACAGGAACAGAATGAGACCCAAATCTAACATAGTCATCCTTTGGTATCCTCTGGGGATTGTTCTGAACCCCCCCCATGGATACCAAATTCTTTGATGCTCAAGTCTTTTTATAAAATGGTGTATTATTTTTGTACAACCTACACATATCCTCTAATATACTTTAAATCATCTCTAAATTACTATAATACCTCGTACAATGTGAATGCTACATAGTTGTTACACTGTATTGTTTAGGGAATAGTGACAAGAAAAAAAGTCTGTACATGTTCCGTATGGGTGCAACTTTTCCCCAAATATTTTCAATCAGTGATTGGTTGAATTGCTTGTGAGGATATGGATGATCAACTGTATTGCTTCCTAATGAAAAGCAAAGATTTTTCCCTTTGCTTTTGTTCCTACTGAGTAGATAACATTGAAAGCCAACAGTTTATTTAAGGCAGCTCAGGAACTGATTTGCATAACAACTACTACAATATCATAAACCAAACACCAAACCACCAATAGAAGGAGGGGAAAAACTAATCAAAAGTGTTGCTTCTTTTAATAATGTGTTTCTTTTAATAATGTTTTGCTTTTTCGAGTGCTTGCCTTGGTTGTAGCTACAGCCCTCATACATTTAAGTTATTCCCGACTTTCTGACTAGTTCTCTGACTAATCCTGCAAAGGCAGAAGGACTAGCCTCACTCTTCTTCCCTCTGCAGTCTCCTCTACCCGCTGAAGACTCTCCTGGAAGCCCCAGAGACTCTCTTCCTGCAGGCCTTTCTCTGGCATGCTAGTTCTGTGCCTGAGGAAGTCCCATGTGGGGGAGAGTTAATTCTGCTGGAGCACTTCCAAGCAGGACCTGACAGGGATCTGGTGTATAATCGCCCTGACTCCCCGGGATGGGGGAGATGACTCTGAGGCCCCTTTCAGTTTTCCCAGAAGTCCTCAACAGGTTGGAGCCCCAGTTCCCTGTGGTGGTAATTTGCTTAAAACTGTACACTTTTGTGCCAAAAAAGGAGACTTGATAAGGAAACAGTGCAAATAATGCTATGTACATTTACAAAGTTATCAAAACCATTCTCAATAATATGTATGGGGACAAGGAGGCAGAGTGGTGGGGTCTGGAGAGAAATACACAAAGTGCTGTGTGCGTGTGTGTTTCTATCATTCTGAACCTCATTATGATGTATAATTACAATGCACCAATAAAAGTATATATTTTTTAAAAATCCCTGCACTTTATTGTCTTCATTCCCTTTTCTGTCTCAATTCCACACCCATCCACTGGTGCTTCCTGAGGAACATGCCCTGGGTACAACACCCTTTTAGATGAAGCAGCTTGTCGGGGGTAGGGAATCCAGTGCTTCTTTGCCTCAGTGGGTGATAACTGTACTTATGAGATTCCAGAGAGGAATCTCCCTGGGGTGTGGTGTGTGGGTAGACCTCTAGACTTCAGACTATGTCCTGTGAGTTCTATATTATTTCTGGGAACACCACGGATGAGAACTGAGTGTCTCCTGGGATCCAGCTTTTGCAATAAGGGAGCAGTCCCTAGAAGAGCATCACAGTGAGATTCTGACTTTTCACAGTGTGGAGTGGAGATGTCCAGAGGAGAGGCGCACTTTGAGGCTGAATAAAGATGAGGGGTGAGAAGCTGGGCACAAAAGACTAATTGCTGGAACTGTGCAGGTGCAGCTCTTCAGTGAGCAGCATTTGCCTCACCTGGGGTCTTGTTATAAATGCAGAATCTCAGGCCCCACCTCCTGAACTTCTGCATTTTGATAAAATCTGCAGGTGACTCAGATGTACATTGAAGTTTGAGAAGCACTGTTTTCTGAATCTAAAAATAATGAGGAAAATATGACACCCTGAAGTTCAACTGACATTGTCTCTTTACATCCACTTGTTTATCTGCCCACCCAGGTCCTGTTTTTTCTTTATTAAAATATTTTTCAGTTGGGTGTGGTGGCACATGCCTGTAATCCACATATTTGGGAGGATGAGAGAGTAGGATCTCAGGTTCAAGGCCAGCCTCAGCAACTTAGCAAGGCCCTCAGTAACTTAGTGAGACCATGTTTCAAAATTAAAAATAAGAAAAGGATGGGGACATAGCTCAGAGGTAGAATGACCCTAGGTTCAATCTCCAGTACCCCCCCCCACCAAAAAAAAAAACTAGGGCTTCACACACATATGTGTATATATTTTTTCCAAAGCCCATAGTCCTGGTATTTCTTCATTCACTATAAATACTTTTAGTTATCCTAATCATTAAGTGAAACTACTATACCAATGATTTCAGATGCTTTTGAATACAATAAAAATTAATATATTACAGTGGGTCATGTGATTTGGGGAAAAAGAAAGGTCACCTCTCTGAATTTAAGTTGCCTCACTTATTAAAGGAATGGTTTGAAGACACCTGAGATCTGTCATGTGATTGCATAATTCTGAATCCCAGAGCTTTGGTCTGCTGACATAGGTAAAAATATTTCCAAGAATATTTCTGTGGTAGATTTTTGGAGGCATGACCCCAATTTGTTCCTGCCTCCTTGTATCTATTTCTTTGAGTGTTTCCTGTTCACATGAACCTTGGACCAGGCCCTGTGTCTTGCTTTGTCTGATAAAACCTAGCAAACATGCCATAAACAGAGGCCTGAGAAGTGCTTGTGTAATGGGGTTGTTCTCTCTTGCTGCATCTTGGAGCATGGTGACTATCAACATGTGAACGAGCCTGGCTAGCCTGTTGGAGACATGGTGTCTGTTCCCTTCACTCCTCAGCCAATAGCCAACACCAGAACTAGAAATGTGAGTGATACTTTTTTTTTCTTTTGTTAAGGGTGGAGATTGAACCCAGGGACATTCTACCTCTTAGCCAAACCCTCAGGCCTTCTTATTTTGAAACAGGATCTTACAAAGCTGCCAAGGCTAGCCTTAAACCTGTGATCCTCCTGTCTCAGCCTCCCAAGTACTGGGGTTACAGGTGTGCAACACCATGCCTGACTACCATTTGGGATCAATCAGCTCTCAGCCCCCCCACCAGCTGACTGTCTCTACATGAATGACCCCAGGCAAGACAAGCAGATGATCCACCCAACTGAACCCATCCTAAATTGCTAACTCAGAGAACTGTGAACTAATAAATGCTTATTCTTGGGACCTAGTCCACTCTGATGGCTCATTACAGAGCCAAAGCTGACTTGTTGACACTTTTTTTGTCTTTAATTCTTGAGTCCAACTTCTTCTTTTTTTTTTTCTTGCGGTACCGGGAATTGAACCCAGGGGTGTTCTACCTCCACACTACACCCCCTGCCCCATTTTTTATACTTTATTTTGAAACCGGGTCTCACGAAGTTGCGGAGGGCCTCACTAAGTAGAGAGAGAGAGAGAGAGACAGGGAGAGAGCGAGAGAGAGAGAGAGAGAGAGAGAGAGAGAGAGAGAGCTGAGGCTGGCAGCAAACCCGGATCCTCCAGTCTCCGCCTCCCAAAGTACTGGGATTACAAGCGTGCGCCACCACGCCTGGCCTGAGTCCAACTTCTTATAGGAGCAGAACTTGGTAACTATTTTCAATGAGAAATCACAGTCAGTTTTACAGTCCGAAATTAGTTTTTATTTATTTTTTATTCTTTTTTTTTGGTACTGGGGATTGAACCCAAGGGCATTCTACCTCTGAGTTATGCCCCCAGCCCTTTTTATTATTTTATTTTGAAACAGGGTCTCACTGAGTTGCTGAGGCTGACCTCAAACCTGCAATCCTCCTGTCTTAGCCTTCCAAGTATTGGGATTACAGGCGTGGGCATGCCTGGTTTACAGTCAATTCTTTATGGCTCACTAATGATTAATTCTTGTTTGGTTCACTATATCTTAAGAAAAAGAATATGTATTTTTGCCAGGCGTGGTGGCGCACGCTTGTAATCCCAGTACTTTGGGAGGCAGAGACCGGAGGATCCAGGTTCGCGGCCAGCCTCAGCGCGCATGTGCGCGCGCGATCGATCTCTCTCTCTCTCTCCCCCCACCTCTCTCTGTCTCTCTCTCTGTCTCTCTCTACCAAGTGAGGCCCTCCGCAGCTTCGTGAAACCCGGTTTCAAAAATAAAGCATAAAAAAAATAGGGCCGGGGGCGTAGCGGGGAGGTAGAACGCCCCTGCGTTCAATCCCCGGTACCGCAAAAAAAAAAAAAAAAAGAAAAAGAATATGTATTTTCTTCTTACAAAACGTGCTCCTTTCTCAAACACTGGCTTAGAAATGAATGTTGCACGTAATGAAATGGGGGGTTCTTTCTCTTTGCCCCCCCTTTTGGTGCTAGGGTTTGAACTCAGGGGCATTCCACCTCTGATCTACACCCTCAACCATTTTTAATTTTGAAACAGGGTTTCGCTAAGTTGCTGAGGCTGTCCTTGAACCTTCAGTACTCCTAAGTACTGGGATTACAAGTGTACACCACCACGCCTGGCCTGGCTGTCCCCTTCTTTCTGATTGCAGCTGAACTGATGATCTCGCACAGGCTGCTTTGATTGTATATGTTCTCTTCCCATGGACTTCTCTTCTAAAGTACCAGATGTATTCCTCTCTGTCTCACTAAAGAACTGACAATAAAAGTAAATTGTGGCCCTGTAGAGTATTCATAAGCTGCTGAAAGCAGAGAGGCAGGCTTCAGAGAAACCCAGCAGAACTTTGACATTTGTAGGCATCCCTGCAGATGGTGGTTGGTGGGTGGAATGCCCCTCAGAGATGAAAGACTACCTGCCACAAGTGGTTTGGGCCATATTGTTTAGAAAATGACAAACATACTCATTGTTTCCTGGCTTAAGTCAAAACAAACCAAACGAAAACTACTCCATGCTGCAAACATAGTCACTCAACATTACCCAGCTCATATACAATTCAGAATACATTTTGCCTTTGAAACAGGGGTTGGTAATGTTGTTTTTGGTCTATATGGGACTTGGGAAAATGGAAAACATGATAACAAACAAGTCAAACTCAATACATTTTGGATTTCAAATATCCATTCATCAGGAGCCAGATCCCTCATCTCTCACAGAGGGCACTCATGAAGCCCCTGCAGAATCTCTCAGTGGTACACAGTAGTCTTGAGTGCAGGTTCAAGGAGCAGGATTTTCTTTGACCGCATTATGGATGGAAATGAAACTGGAAGTGTTGTTCTGTCCTCAATTCTCTTTGGCATTTGGAACTGTGTTCCAGCCAGGAGCCTATTGTAAGCAAATAAATCAGCATGTGAGCTGGCTGGCAGATCTTAAAACACATCTAGGCATCCAACTAAGTTGCATCCAAAGCCCAGGATGGACACTGGGGATGTCTGGCACATCAAAACAAATTTGAATGACAGGTGAAATTTTAAAGGACTGTCTGTAAAATAAAAGCAGGCAACCTTTTTTTTCTAATATATATGCCCTTCATCTCTTCCACAGGCTATCTTCTAGATATTTGATTATTCTTCTTCTTTCCATCCATTTCCTAATTGTTCTTTCTGCATTTAAATATTTTTTAATCATTTTTCTTTGTTATTTTCCAACCTTTCATGCATTGTTTCTGTGTTCTTTTGATAAAGCTCTTCCCATGTCTCTTTTTGGTGTAATATTTTATTATTATTTCTATTTTGAGTAACTTCTTATATTTTCTTTTTCAAAGAATACCTGACAATTGAATTCACCATAAATAAAGGGCAACTGGAATGAAAACATCTCAAGAGAATGTGAGAGGGATGGAGAGGGTTATACTGAGGTGGAGAGGAACAGATGGCAGCTGCCAGGGAAAGAAAAAACACTTCTAATAAATGAAGATTTAGTTACCCATTTTCTAAATCCAACTTTTCCAAGAGGGACACAATGGACACAGCCAGAATCAGTCAGGCAACACGATGGCAAATTTTGAGAAATTATGCAGATTCTAGTAAGAAAAGTAAAGGAGCAGAAATGGAAATAATTTTGGATAATTCAAATGAATATTCAACTTCTATTTGCAGAGTTCACAAGGATGTTCTAGGGAGGCAAGGTTAATAGGGGCAAAAATTGTTTATGTATAAATATTCACATTTCTCTCCCTCATGCCCACCACTTTGTACTGAGGAACAAATGAGTCAGCTCCCAAATTCTTTCTTAGGGAGACTTTGGAAGCTGAGAGAAAATTAATGCATGTGGAGAAGCTAAGTTGATTTACCCAATTATAAGCTAGCTGAAGAAAGAGGAGAGAGAGGAAAGAGAGAGAGAGAGAGAGAGAGAGAGGCACAAGCCTTTTGGACAATCTTCAGGGAACAGGGAGATGTAAGGTCAAGAAGAAAAGATGTGACAATGTTAAGTAGCTGGGGAAAAGGGGAAAGGAAAGAAAAGTGGACTTAAGAAAGAAATGCTCCCATTAGAAAGAAAGGGGTGGGCATCTTATGAAAATAGAAGGAAGGCCAGTGGAGGAGAGAAAGGGGACCAGGGGAAGGGAGGAGGGGAGGGAAAGTGGAGATACTGGGGAATGAAATTGACAAAATTATGTTCGTGCATTTACAAATATGTAACAATAAATCCCACTATAATCATAATGCAACAATAAAAAAGAATAGACAAAAATTAAAAAGAAAAATTTCTTCCTTTAGCATTCTTTGAGAGAGGTTAGGAAATACAAGAATTAATTTTTTAATGATTTTTGGCTACCGGACTGGATTTCTTTGAAAACTAGACTGTGTGAGGCCTGAGAATTACTTATGCAACAGAAAATCTCCTTACACATTCCACTCTTATGATCTAGCTGCCATTTTACAATATTACACACCACAACCACAGAACCGTACATCGAGTATCAGAGATGCGAAGGCAGGTGGTTAAGGAAGGGAGGCATTGCTAGCTTAACAATCCAGTATACCTTGACACTGTTTGGTGACTCTACCTCATTTGTAGGGATGTGTATTTTCTCTCTGTAAGATGCATCCTGATCCTGAATCCTGGTGAAGGGTGCTATGCTGTCAGTACTCTAGGTTCCCTTAGAATCAAACCATCAGTGGGATTTGAGAACAAGTAGTTTGCTTGGGGGTGAGCCTAGAAAGCTCTGGTAGGGGAGAAAGGAAGAGAGACAGGGAAGGGAAGAAAACCGGTGGAGGGTGTGTGTTTCTGAAGAAAGTTGTTACAAGTGCTTGCTTTCTCAATGCTATTCCACGTGCTTATGAACTCGTCAAGAGACTGAAACTCTGAGACTGACGTATATGTGAGTACATACAAGTACACACATACACATATAATTTTTAAACACTTGAATTACTTGGATAAATGACTGCACCCATGGTTTTTCACTTATGCCCATCTAACTCTCGGGTCACATGTGATCTGGATGGAAGTGAGAACAGCAGTGTGTGACAGCAGAAACTGTAGGCATAGTAGCTGATATTTACTGAGCAGGCACGACTTGTCCACAAGGCCCTGAGTGCCTTCCATGCATGAGCAATCCTGTGAAGTCAAGACTACCATGATTCCCATCTGATGGACCCTGCAGGAATGAGCCATAAGGAAGACAAGGTTTAAGGGCAGAACCCTGACTTGAGAGGCAGTTGTTAACTTCTGCGCTGTAATGATCGAGTTGTCAGCAATAATGATCGAGTTGTTAATAAAGATGCCAGTGAATCCCTGGTGGATAATCTTTAGTGTTAGGAAAGGGAGAGAGCTTTTATGTCCAGGGAATCTCAGATACCCCTGCTCCCATGCTTGTCGGGCAGATGTGTTTGATCTGAGCAGGAGTCACATGGATTCACACTGGACGCGGCAGTACTGCTGTGGGATGAAGTCACAGTTATGGGAAGCAGAAAGCCTCATGCTACAAGAGGACTTGATAGCAAGTCATGTTACCCCCGCCCCAGCGTTATCCCAACATTTGATTTCTCTTTTTCTCATTTATTTATTCACTAAAGAGATATTCCTGGCCCGTTGCATGAAGAAAGATGGGCATGTTTCCTTCCGGGCTTCAGGCACCTGCCTCTTTCCCTTGGCTGTTTGGGGCCCATGGAGCTGCCTGGTTCTACCTCTGCCCATTTTGGGGGGGGTGGGCACACAGGGGAGGGAAAGCAGAGGCAGCTCGCTTGGCTTGGAGTATGGCAGAGCTCAGCGGCGCCCTGAGGGGAGCCCGGCTGCTCACAGGAGAAGTGTGTCCTGCAGCGTTTCCCCTGCGAGTGTGCCCTCCCTTCAGCCAGAAAAGCACCAATGATAACCAAGTCCACAGTTCTTTTCTACATATAACTTTGTGCAAACCACCATTTGTCATGCTTTTCTGGATTCTGAAAAGGCGAGTTTCCTATTTTCTTTTCCCCTTTTCTCTATTCAAATCCCTTCCAAGCCAGCCCTTCCCACCCCATCCCCAATGAACACATTCAGGGAGACACACACCACCATCACCACTGCTGTATATTTTGAGATTCAGGCAGTTCGGTAAAATTCAAGTCAAGGGATGAGAGCAGAGATTAGCCTTGGAGGGACCCCAGAAGTCATTGGCCTGGGGCCCTGGGATCTGGCTTGAGGAATACCTAGAGAGGGCTACACAGACTTCTTGGAACTTCCCATAGAGGTGTTGAATTGCTTATTTCCCTGGCTAATTTCAGAAAGGATTTGAAATAAGCTTTGGTTGCAAGGAAGTCCTTCCTTAGGTCTGCTCCAAATCTCTCTTTCTGTAATTTAATAATCAGCAAACCCCAAAAGAGCAACTTTGCCAACACAAAAGGAACCTTAGACACAACAAGCATGGAAGAAGTCACACTTAGATTAGGAAACATTTAAGAAGTGCCTAATTACATTGTCAAAGGCAACATGTGAAAATTTAATTTTTGAGGTCCATACCTAGCAGACCACAGGAGATCTGGAAAGGGTCATTAAAAAAACAAATCAATAGAATAAATCAATATCTCCTGCTCAAGATGTAATTTGAAAAATCATTTAAAAGTAACAACTGGCATCTTTGGGCTTATCTCGTTTAATGTGCAATAAAAACAGAAAAATCCACCTTCAGAGACAAGCCAGAAACCAACCTGCCCCTCACTTTGAGCCACTGCCCACAACTTTCCCTCCCTGAAATAATCACATCAGAGGCAGGAGCTGCAAGTTATTCATAACTCAGGCAATGCCCTTCTAGTCTACAACTTCTAAGCCACAAGGTTTCTACATGGATGGTAAATGTTGCCTGGAATGGCAATATTTCACTTTTTGTAGATTTGGAAAAATCTACGTGGCTCGATTCATTCCCACTTGTGTTCTGGGTTTGAATATAAATATTCCAGCATCATTTTCAAGTCTGGCACTGGTTTGCTATTGATATTGCAAAGTCAATGCCTAATGAAACATAGAATGAAAAGCTACACAGAGAGGAAGTCAAATCACATAAGAAATCCTGAAAATTGCTAAATGGGAGGTCCACTTCTTTAGTGAGGTGCTATTTTGAGATAGAGTTTAATGGCTAACATTGCTGTTTTTTGATCACTAGTACATTTGTCCAGCAATGTAAGTTAATCCTTGCAGTAACTCAGTCTCTTTGGGCTGGGGGTGGGTTAGACAGAAAGGCTGAGGTCTATTTCCTACTGGAAAGAAGCACTTAGCCTTCGGTAGAAACAAAGCTTGTCATTAGTCACCACTATTCTGTCTGAAAAATGGAGTTAAAAGAGTTTACCTTGTGTATGCAAGCTATTCATTTACAGTCAGGTACACATGATTTGTGTCTCATTTATCTTTGGGGAAATGTTCTGTAAATGGGTTTAGGCTAGCATTTTCAATGGGTCCACCGAACAAATAACCCACCCTTTTATCTTCCAGTTTTTGGGCATCAACATTAATGGTGGCCTGACAGTAGCAATAGTTGACTTGCAGAGAGAAACCTTGTAAATTAGGGTCCATTGTTGGGTGAATCACCAGGCAGTGACCCAGAAAGAAACTCTGGAGGCCTTTTCCCTCTCTAGGATGCAAATGAGTTGGGGAGCAAGGTTGGAGAGGAGAAGGATGCAGGCTTAGTCATGTTCTGTTTGCTGACCTCAACCATATGGCTTCCTTTATCCACTTCCCTTTTCTAGTGGACGGCATTTGTACTGATGGTGAATTTGGGGAAGAAGACACTTTGACTAGGATAGTTGTCTTAGCATTGTCACTACTACAATCTAAGAACTGACCATACAATTTAGAGGGAGGAAGATTTATTTGCTCACAGTTTGGAGATCGGTTTGGAGATTTTGAGTTCAGTCCATGTGAGGCCGGGAACTGTGGATCTCAGGGCGTGGCAGTGGGAAACAGAGAGAGGGAGAGCGCAAGGCTTTACTCTCACATGGAGGTAGGAAGCCAGAGAGGAAGTGAGGGGGAAGTGAGGGGAGAAGGAACCATGTATAATCCCAAGGCCCCAGGGACCTACCTTCTCCAGCCACACCCTACAGGCCTGGGCCACCACCCAGATAAATCCATTACAATGGATTTATCCACTGCTAAATTTACAACTAAGCCCTGCTTCCAACATTGCCACCCTGTTTCCGTGAGGACTAGGGGCACCCCAAATCCAAACCATTAGAATAGTGGACCAAATTTTCCTTTTAGGAAATAAATTTAGTGCTTGTGGGAGGAATCTGAAAAGAGAGGAAAAAGACTTGGGTTTGGGACATATAAATCTAATAGTTTTAAGATTCCAAACATAGAGTGGTATCTGCTCTATTTTCCAATTTAATTGCAATTTCTTTGAGCCAACTCAGTGGCTGTAGCTCAAATATTCTTGGAACCTCTCCATACCAGCCCACTGCTCCGTTATGACTGCACCCTTTCTCTCATAATCTTGAAGAGCAACTGCATAGAAGAGTGGAAAATTCCCCAGTCAGGGGCCAGTCAGATGATTCTGTGTTGTCCTGGTAATGCTCAAGCTTTCTGTTTGCCTTCAAGTTAGCTGTTTGCACACTCTGTGCCTCTCTTTCTCATTTATTAAAAATGCTAATATTTGTTCTGCTATCTTCAGGGTTGATATATGGATCAAATGAGTTAATGGGTTTGAGAGGATATTTGGAAAGTATTAAATGGTTCTCAACGAATGGGTTGTTAATGGCCCTCAAAAGAGAAGCGTGCTAGAGGAGAAGAGAGGCAATTTACTTCTTAAGAGGTGACAAGGAACCCCAAGTCCCTGGTCTCTCAGACTTGGAGCTTGTCACCATTGTGACCGCTCCCACACTGATTGCAGAATTGGGTCCAACAGGAAGACCGGACCAGATTGGGCAGGTGACTTCTGAGCTTTGAAGTCCATAAAAATGGAGTCTCTAAACTGAGAAGCTAGTGGCTGCCTTTCATTGCCATTGCTTTGTGAAGAACCTTTGAGGAAATGATGTGCTTGCAGCCCAAATAGAGAATTCTTGATAAGAACGGCTGTAGAGAAAAGTAGTGAGGTTACAAAAGCTGGACGGAATATCATTTATTCATCTAGGTCCCTCTGCGTAGTTAGGCCTGCCGTGAGTGCACATTGAACTCAGAAGAGAGAGAGAGAGAGAGATGGTATCCCAACAGATCTTTTGAGCAACCTAGTTCCAGTGGCATTTAGAGTATATGCCAGCTACAGATTGGGGGAAAGAGAAAAAGAAATATTCTCTGGAGGTATTCCTGAACCTATCACATCAGGATTGGAGTCACTGTTTGATGTCTTGTCAAACTTTCAACTTCTTATTTCTCTTGGGCCTTGATTCCTTGCAGGGTCATGGGGCAGGGTGGGGTGGGGTAGGGAGGGAGATGTAGGTTCTTGTCCCAGCCCTGGTCTATCCATTATAAATCATATAAGAAAAGGCACATTCATTATTCTCAACGTGCACTTTAATGGCCCAAGGTGCACCTAAAAGCTGAGAACTTCTTCAATCTTCCAAATTGAAATGATAAATCACCCACTTTCAGGTTCAGTCATTTCCTTGCTGGGTCACCTTGGAGGACCAGAAGTTTACAGCTCCAGTTCAATGATGATAATGCTACCTGCCTCTCCACTTCTCCTAATGGGGTAACAGTTGAGTTATAGATGGTAAAGCTCTTCAAGAATGATGTACATATGAGACAGCCATGTAATATTTGTCAGGAATTACCAGGAAATAAATTATTCCACCTCAATGAATTTTTTTTTGTAGGAAATAGAACTTATTTGGCACTCACTAGACTTAAAAAGTAGATGTTTTCAATTGAAACCTTTCAAAATCTACAAGGATGCAGAATAGAAATGAATTCTTTTTTTTCTTAAAGGCAGAGAGTTTGCAATATGGTGCTCAGTTAATACACAATGATGAAATTGGAGAGTCTTAAAACAGATTTGCTCTGCATCTCTAATCACCCAAAGCCACTCTGGTTGTTGAATCTTTATGATGGATTTTATTTCTATTTTCTTTATCCCCAAGGAATATTTCATTCATTCATTCATTCGTTCATTCATTCCATGAGTTTCTTTGATGGCCAGCATGGTGCTGGGTCCTATGTGATCTACTGGGTGCATGAAGAAGAGTGAGAAGACCAAGTTCCTGGTCTCAGGGAAATGACTATGTAGTGAGGGAACAGACCAATTCTGAGAATTACATTTCAATAGAGGACAATATAGTTTGAATAACTGCACATGCATAGATTGGCAACATCTATTTTTGACAATTCAGTGATCAAGGTAAGATGAACAAGGTAGTTCTCACCAGTGCTAGCAATTATCATATTATTATTTTAATAAGCCAATTGAAATGGTCGGGGATATCAAATAATAAAACCTCCACATAAAGGAAATATTACTATGCTTGTTTGACATCATCAACGTTTTTACCTTCTGATAACAACCAAACCTCCAGACATAGTTTCCAGGGGAAGTGGTAAAACTTTAGAGCTCTGTGTTTGCATTCCTAAGCCTATTTGGAGGCAGCAAATGTCACACAGTGTCCTTAATCAAGGGGACAGTATGAGGGAATGGAAAGACTCATAAAATAGGGGCACTGCCTTTAAACTCCAGCTCTTCTTTTAACTTTTTGGAACATGGTAAGGAAGAGAAGATTGCATTTGGATCAGTGAAGTCTCTTCTGGCGTATCAATCACATAGCACTCATCATTCCAGCATTTATTTCCTCTTGCTACTAATGTCCTATTATTTTATGGTCAGATGAGAAGAGAACTCCTCATTCTGGCCATGTGTTAAGTAGCAGAGGTGTGCCAAGCCCTGTCTAGTTTCTTCAATTTTAATACAGACTGTGCAAAATTGCCCCAGCACTTCACTCCTTACACACTTCCCATTGCAAAGTGACTTTTCAACCCCTTCCATCGAGAAGCACACTCTGTTCCTCCTTTCCTAGAAACTGGGCTGACCTTACCACTCGCTTTGGTACGTGCTTTCTAATAGAAGCTGGAAGAGGTGATGGTGTACTGTTTCTGGGGTCAGGCCTCAAGGAACCTGGCAGCGTCTGCTCTTGGCACCCTCCACTGTCACCTTGCTACAACTTGGCAGAAGCCACGTATAAAATATGGACAGTTGTCACACTGTACCAACAGTTCTCAGGACATCTGTTGTGGCCTAGCCATCTCTCAGGCGGGAGGACACTAAGAGCTGTGTGCATGTATGTTAATATCAAATTGATATTCATTGTGATGTGAGACTACAATGCACCAATAAAAGCATGTTTAAAAAAAATCTCAGCTCCTTCCTCTGTTCCTCTCTGGTCACCAAGGAGAATTAATTATCCTTCATCTATGTTTTTAGAGCTTATAACAAATGTTTCTATGATAGCCTTGTTCATTAGCTTGAAAATTTATTGAGGTTAGAGGCTATTCCTTATTCTACTTTGTATCCTCAGTGCTTAGAAAGAGAGTCCCTCCAAATCCTTGCCAAATTAAATAAGATTAAGTCAGTAAGTAACTCTGCATGAGGCATATGGGGTTATAATCTAAAAGATGGAATAATCTTACAATTTAACATGATTGTCACTCTTGTTTCTAGGTTGACCTAGCTAGATAAGATGTTAAAAAAATTCACAACTCATACCAGCCTCAGTAGAAGAGATGAATGATTCAATTGTATCTAGACTATTTTCCCTTCTAAATTAGCAACCTAAATGAGAGATACATGACAACATGACATTTGCATTTCAAAGTCTTTTTTTGGTGGAATTTGAACCCAGGGTCATTCTACCTTGGAGTTATACCTCCAGCCCTTTTTAATTTTTATTTTGAAACGGGATCTCACTAAGTTGCTGAAGGTCTTGATAAGCTGCTGAGGCTGGCCTCGAACCTACAATCCTCCTGTCTCAGCCTCTCAAGTACTGGGATTACAGGCATGTTCCACCATACCCAGCTTCAAAGCTTTTTCGAAGTACCAATTTAGTTTCAAGAGAGACTTTTCTTTAAGACTTATGGCAAAAGAGTCATAATTAGGTCCGACATCAATTTTTTTCAGGAAAAGCCCTAAGCCTGAAAGAGTATGTATGCAGTCCATGATGTATTACTCTGAACTCTTTACATAGGGCATAAAAAAAGATTCTAGAATCACTGAAAGCATTTCTGTTAATGACCTCAGTGGTCTAACCAGGGCTTTGCACAGATGGCATGATAAGGAGAAATGGAGGGTGGGGTCCTGACTCACTCTCCTAGGGAATAGTGACCCCCTTGGCCTCTTCTCATTAACATTCCACCTTTGTGAAGCTGGGGGTGGGTCAGACCTTTACACATTACACATGCAGACTTAGAGAAATGCGGTTTCGCTTTCAAATCTGAGGCCAGCTAGATACTGAAAGTCATCTTTTACTAGAGGATTCAGATGGTCCTCTTTTGGAAACTTCAGCCTTTCTTACCATCCACAGGGAGGCTCACTCACCAAAGGGCTTATTTTTATGTTTTATGTTTTGTATACCTCACATGTTCAGTGTCATTGCCAACTTGAAAACAAATATTTTCCTTAACATAATAATTTATCTACAAACCAAGAGACAACTGAGGAAATAAAGTTGTTCACATGAACTTTGCAATAATTGGATTGCCAATACTCTTTGACTAAAGGATGAGAAGATTGCATTGTCTATATAATTGTATGTTAGGATCCCTATAAAAAGAGTTCATCCTAATAAATCCAGAGCTTAGTACCAAAACACTCTTCATGCAAATTCTGTCCTCATGTTGGGAGTAACACGTTTGCAGAAAAATGACTGGCTAAGAAAAGACTGGCATTCAGAATGAGAATACCTAAGAGTAACTAAATGCACTATGTTCAACTTAATTACAGTACTATTCTTCTTAATGTTTGTACATATGGCAGAGTGCTAAACCTGCAAAGGTTTGATTAGTTACCCATTCAGTGAGTTAATAAATCTTTTTTGTTCATTTATTTATTTAACAAAGATTTAATGAGTGCCTACTATAACAGATGCCATGTGGCATGCTTGGAATGTAAAGCACACATAAAGAAAATAACTGCATTTCTGTGTTTAATGTTTAAGCCTTCTTTCCTGAAAGCATACTTAATAGGCTGTGTGCTTTGTATTTTTTCTAATTTAATTTTCATAATGACCCTTTGCAGGATCTAACATTATACCCACTCTAAAGATGAGGGTACAACATGTTGTCTATCATACATGGAAGCTAAAAAAAGTTGATCTGAATGTAGAATAGTGATTACTAGAGGCTGGGGATCAGGTGGGATGGAGGGGGATAAAGGAATAAATTCTAGTCTGAAGCGCAGTGGGGCCACTATAATTTACAATAACCTATCATATATTTTATAAAGAACTGGAAGAAAGAAGCTCAAAGGTTATAAACATGAAGAAATGATAATAGTTAGAAATGCTAACTACCCTGATTTAATCATTACTGTTTATATACATGTGTTCAAATATCCCACAGTATTCCATCAATGTGTACAATTGTTACATGTTAATAAAAAATTAAAAGAAATAACGTGTCCAGTTTAAGTCCCATGGATGGGAAGTGGTAGTGCTGGGATTTGAAGTCCAGCCTGTGAACCCCATGGCCTGTCCTGGTCATCTGATTATGTGATGATGTATACTTCTTCCCTTCTCGCTAGCCTTTTTTTTTTTTTTTGCGGTGTTGGGGATTGAACCCAGTTGCATTCTACCTCTGAGCTACATCCCTACCTTTTTTATTATTTTATTTGGAAACAAGGTCTTGCTAAATTGCTGAGAGCCTTGCTAAATTGCTGAGGCTGGCCTCCAACCTACGATCTTCCTGGCTTAGCCTCCCAAGTACTGGGATTACAGGTAT
>PVJS01002270.1:22759-86426 GCA_004027185.1 Glis glis
GGTACCGGGGATTGAACGCAGGGGCGTTCTACCTCCGTGCTACACCCCCGGCCCTATTTTTTTTATGCTTTATTTTTGAAACCGGGTCTCACGAAGTTGGGAGGGCCTCACTAGGTAGAGAGAGAGAGGAGAGAGAAGAGAGAGAGAGAGAGAGAGAGAGATCGCGCACGTGCATGCGCGCTGAGGTTGGCTGTGAACCCGGATCCTCTGGTCTCCACCTTCCAAAGTACTGGGATTACAAGCGTGCGCCACCACGCCCGGCCTTATTTTTCTTTTCAGAACTGCAACAGAGGGCTGGGGGTATAGCTCAGTGGCAGGGTGCTTGCCTAGCTAGACATGAGACATAACTTTCTTATGTTCAAAATGCCAAATAGTCCGGGCATGGTGGCTCATGCTTGTAATCCCATTACTCGGGAAGCTGAGACAGGAGGATCGCAGGTTCGTGGCCAACCTCAGCTACTTAGGCCCTCCGCAACTTAGTGAGACCCTGTTTCAAAATAAAGAATAAAAAATAGGGCTGGGGGTGTAGATCGGAGGTTGAATGCCCCTGGGTTCAATCCCCAGTACCTCAAAAAAAAAAAAAAAAGCCAAATAGTCTTGGAATAAAGACATCTGTTTAATATTGTTTAAACAAGAAGTTCTCTCAAGCTCCTGGACTGTGGGAACATTTTCTTGCCTAACATTTATTAATAAGCATATTTTGGAAAGTGTAGCTTTGATATAATTACTTCTCAATGGAGGAGAAACTGAACTCCCTCTTAAAACCTCCTGGATCCCAAACAGTAGGAAACAAATAAACAACAACAACAAAAATAGTACCAGGAAGAAGCAATGAAAGGATTACCAGGCTTGTAAAATGAGATTGAGAGAAGAGGGTGTGGGGAGGAGTTGTAGTGTATCCAGGTGGGCTAAACAATGACACATGACTCAGACAGGAACAAAACATAGCACCACAGGAAGTCAGGAGAGGCAAAGAGTGGTATTGCTTTTGTATATATTTTTATTACAGCTTCTGAGTACTGCAAGTTCTCTTCTGTCTCTCTCTCTCTCATTTATCTATCTACCTATTTTGGTGCTGAGAATTGGACCCAGGAGCATTCTACTTCTGAGCTACACCCCTAACCCTTAATTTTGAAACAGGGTCTCCCTAAGTTGCTGAGGGTCTCTCTAAGTTGCTGAGGCTGACCTCAAACCTGTGATCCTTTTGTCTCAGCCTCCCAAATACTGGGATTGCAGGTATGCTTGGCTCCCACTATGTCTTCTTTAAAAAAAAAATTGCTATCTATCTGTTTTTAGTATCATGGATAATATCGATATTAATAGGCAATTTGTATTGAGTACTTGCTATGCACCATTCCCTGTTTCAAGTGTTTGGCATATATTACCTCATTTAATCTTCACTGGCTCTCCACGGTAGGCACTATTATGGTTTGCATTTTATAGATGGGGAAACTGAGTCACAGAGGGACTCAGTTGTACATTGTCATACAGCTGCAGTGCTAAGAATGAAGATAGAAATGCTTCCCACTAAGTTCACAGAGTTTATTAAAATGTGCAAGCTGCTTTGTGGAAATTAAACAAATACAGCAAAATTTCCACGTAGAAGAAATAGGTAGATTAAAAAGAAAGTATAGAAAAAGTGAGCCTTCTGCATGGACTACTAGTCCAATATTCTTACAATTGTTTTGTGTGTACTCTTTCAGAAAATTCCATCTATTAACCAGTAATTGACTCTTTTAAAAATATAAGACATCGTGGAGTAAAAAGTTAAACAAAGATTCTATGCTGAAATTCAATCCCCCACCTCATAATGTACTATTATGTTGTCTCTTTCAGGCTTTCAAACTGTTACTGCCATTCATGTCTTCATAAGTATTTATTCAGTGACTGCTGTGTGGTAGAAATAGACCCAGGCAATAGGAGCTTAATGTGACTCTAAACACAAAACCTTATAGTTGGTCATAGTAAAATAACTGATGTTTATTAACCGTTTGTTTTGTGCTAAGCACTTGCCTTTCCATGTATCATTAATTTTCCAAAACCACCTAAAGAAATTGTTATGCTTGTCAGACCCATTTTGCAGATGAGAAAACAGAGGCTTAGAGAATCTTTTTCAAAGACTCCTCATTTGATAGTCATAGATTGAGAGGTCTTATTTTAGAACCTTGCATTTTTTAAACCCCTAAGCAATACCAATTTACATGCCTGTCACCAGATGCCAAGCAGATGATGGCGACACACTTCTAGAACCATGGGCAAAATAAATTTTGTTCTTTATAAACCACTCAGTCTCAGGTATTTTGTTATAGCAACAGAAAATGGACTAAGATAAATGTGTTAGTAAATATATGACTACGTGAAAAAACAAGAAACAGAAAACAAATATAACAATGACATATTGTGAAAATAGTGAGATCTGAAGCTTTTCATGCTAAAGTAATAAGTACTGGATAAAGTCATCAAAATGGGGTCATCAAGCCGGGCGTAGTGGCGCACGCTTGTAATCCCAGTACTTGGGAGGCTGAGACCAGAGGATCCAGGTTCGCAGCCAGCCTCAGCTACTTAGTGAGGCCCTCTGCAACTTAGTGAGACCCTGTTTCAAAATAAAGAATAAAAAAGATTGGGCAGGGGGTGTAGCTCGGAAGTAGAATGCCCCTGGGTTTAACCCCCAATACTGCAAAAAAAAAAAAAATGGGGTCATCAAACCTTGTGAGGACTGGAGTCAAAGGAACCTGATTCACAGTGTGGGCTGGATCCTGGTTCCCAGGATGAATCCAGGATCTGGGGCAGGGCTGTCTGTTCACAGCTTAAGGAGGAAGAGAACAGCTGCACCATCTCTCCAGACAAAGGAGGTGAACTTGTAATTTCATTTTCAACTAATCTATTAATCAAGAGTGAACATGACATAAAGAAAAAATTCAGACAAATAATAGCTCCCAAAATGTATTTGCTACAGATCTGCACTGAAAGAACTACCAAAGAGCATGCTTCAGGGAGAAGAAAAATGAAGCCTGGGGGGAGAGGAATGGGATACAAAGGCAATAGTGAACAACAACTGAACAATCTGCAAAAAATGTTGATAGATTTCAATATGCTCAGGAAGATTAATAAATAATTTACAGAAACTGATATGGGTTGGAAGGAAGTTGTGGAGTGGATATTGGGTCATGGAATTCCAAGACTAAGGGAAAATTAGCATCAGATAACTGTTTTGACTTGAGCAAGGAACCTTCTACTGGAACTCAACAAGAAAATTCTTGCTCCCTGAAGGGGTTGCCTGAAGTTCTGAGTCAAGCAGGGACATTCTATGGAGAGAACTCAGACTAATATGTGATTTTATTTTTTACTTATCTACGTTTTCTTGCTTATCTCTATAAAGTTGAACTCTTGGATTCTAGTTGTTGATAAATGTGGAGGATCTTTCAGTTTGGGTATTTATAACAACTTTGCTGTAAACATCTATCTGTATCTGTATCTATGACTAGCACCAAAAATTACAAAAAGCAACAAATAACTATCCTCCTTCAAACTCCTTACTATGAATTAAAATAGTGAAGTTACTCTACTGGAAGCAACTTACAACTTACTAATGAGCAAGTAGACAATATATAACCAAATATTGCTTATAAACTCAGCATTTTAAAAGGTTATAAAAAGAATTGGGCAATAAAATGAAATGAAAAGACCAAAATATATTAGTCTATTTTAGGTTTCATGACTGTGTTTATACCGAATCTATCCAAAGAAAAGGTGACTCCCAATAGAAGGTTATCCCTTGTTTTCCCAAGAAGAATATTAAAAAAAACTGTTTTGTGGGCAATTTGAATATAAAAGCTTTTTGGAATATAGATAAATCAACCAAATGCCTCCTTATGAGCATTAGTTTATTTACTTACACACATTTAAGATTGTATCTATAGAGCCTTTTCACTCTCATGGTTCGTGATATATTTTATCTAAACTCTTTTCAGGACTTTCTTCCTCTAAGTCCTAAATTCCTATCCCCAAATTCCTAACATTAAACAACCTTTTAATATTTATCTTGTTAGTCACGATCTGTGCAATCTTATAAATTGATTTAATTTAAATTTCAAATTATTTAAAAGTTGATTTTCAAAGGGTTGTTTACAAAAACACCATTGAAATGGGTGTCTATCCTACTTCAAGTAACTATTCCAAGCAATAGTGAGTACATCTTTTTTTTATTCTTTTTTCAGTACTTGGGATTGAACCCAAGAGCATTCTACCTCTGAGATACACCCCTAGCTCTATTTTATTCTTTATTTTTATTCTTATTTTTTATTTTTTTGCGGTACTGGGGATTGAGCCCAGGGGCATTCTACCTCTGAGCTACACCCCAGCCCTATTTTTTATTCTTTATTGTGAAACAGGGTCTCACTAAGTTGTGGAGGGCCTCACTGAGTAGCTGAGGCTGGCCGCGAATCTGCGATCCTCCCATCTCAGCCTCCCAAGTACTGGGATTACAAGCGTGCACCACCACACCCGGCTCTATTTTATTCTTTATTTTGAGAGAGGGTCTCACTAAGTTGTGGAGGGCCTCACTGAGGCTGGCCTTGAACCTGCGATCCTTCTGTCTTAGCCTTCCAAGTACTGGGATTACAAGTGTGTGCCACCACACCTGGCTGTGACTACATCTTTGTTAAGTTTCTTTGCATCCTTTCTTCTTTTATTTCATGGGTCACTTCTATCGGTGTCCAAAATTAGCATCTATTATGGTAAGTTATATGTTTCTCAAACAGAAATCTAATTTTAAAATTATGAGAGCACCTAGTATTATAAGAGTTTTTATGAAGGCTCCACCTTAAGGCAACTCATTTCTTTCTGAAGGTAATATTGGCAAAAAAACCTCAAGTTGCATTAGGACACACTCATTTTTTTACAAATTATTTTGAATATTATCATTTAAAATCCTTCTATTCTGTATTACCTGAAAATGTATAAAAATGAGAAAGGAGAAAAATGAAAATACTCTCTTTGTAACAATTAACATATAAATAAAGTTCTATTTGACTATCCCTCTATTTCTTAAGTGTCCAGAAATGGGTTGGATACAGATATCAAAATCTCACTGTCCTAAACTTCTGTGGAAATGACTACAAGTGATGTAAAAAGAGAAACCTAGCTGACCTTTTAAGTAGGGAACTGCATAGTTTAATCTGGCTCATACTTCTTCCATATTCGGTGTAGATGGGTGGGGACCTCTGGAGAGCCTGCCCATGTCCTGTTACTCAGTCAGCCAGGCCCCAGGGAGATGCATTTAATCCCATTACTGCCACTTGGTAGAAGGTGCCCACTGTGGTGCAGACCCCGGGCTATGATGGACACAGATGGCTCTGTCGGGAGGGCAGAGCTGTGGACTTCTGATGAGGGCAGCTGTAGCTGGTGAACCGTGGAGGCCCTGCTGGGTAACTCACAGCCACCTCAGCTCAGGGGGAGGGAGAAAGGCTGAACACTTTCACCTGGGCCTCTGAGAGTGAATCTCAGCTTTTCACTTCTTCCTTCTCTGGGCCTGAACTATGCTTATAGCAATCTCTCAGGGGGCATCTCGATGTTGGACAAGCCAAGACAAGCACAATCCTGCCTCTGTGAGGATAATCAGAGTCAACCCCAGACTCCAAGAAAGCTTCTACATAACCAGAGCCAATGCTTTCCAGCCAAACACACGTACAGCCAGGACTAAGAGGAAGAATGGATGTTTTTCTAATTTACTTTTTTTGTGTGTGTGGTACTGGGGATTGAATCCAGGAGCATTCTACCTCTGAGCTACATCCCCAACCCTATTTTTTTTTTTTTTGTGGTATCGGGGATTGAACCCAGGGGGGTTCTACCTCTACGCTACACCCCCGGCCCTATTTTTTATACTTTATTTTGAAACCGGGTCTCACGAAGTTGCGGAGGGCCTCACTAAGTAGAGAGAGAGAGAGAGAGAGAGAGAGAGAGAGAGAGACAGGGAGAGAGAGAGAAAGAGCTGAGGCTGGCCGCGAACCCGGATCCTCCGGTCTCCGCCTCCCAAAGTACTGGGATTACAAGTGTGCATCACCACGCCCGGCCCTATTTTTTATTCTCTATTTTGAAACTGGGTCTCACTAAGTTGCAGAGAGCCTCACTAAGTAGCTGAGGCTGTCCATGAACCCGGATCCTCCAGTCTCAGCCTCCCAAGTACTGGGATTATAAGCGTGCGCCACCAGGCCTGGCCCTATTTTTTATTCTCTATTTTGAAACTGGGTCTCACTAAGTTGCGGAGGGCCTCACTAAGTAGCTGAGGCTGGCCATGAACCTGGATCCTCCAGTCTCAGCCTCCCAAATACTGGGATTATAAGCGTGCACCACCATGCCCGGCTGTTTTTCTAATTTCCTATCAAATTCATGGAAGTAGAGCTGAGAGTACCCAAGAGTAAATGCTTTGATATTGGAAAAGAGTGCATGAAGAACAGACTCAGAATTATTAAATTACAAATTTCCACACCAGAATAATGGTAGATTATGTAGAAAATAGGATTAGTGAAGCAAAAGGCAAACTTGAGAAATTCTTCCAGAACTCAGAGGAAAAGATGAAGACATAAAAATGTACAAGACATTGTAGAGAACGTAGAGAAATAGAAGACCAATCAGAGATACCTAGTCTTGCAATAAGTCTCCCCACATTGGGAAATGCAATGCAACTCTAGTGAAAAGTCCTGAGGGGTATATTTTTTTGAACTGGATAAAATTACTCTGGGGTTCTTCTGAAAGACTAAATGGGCAAAGAAAGTTAAAAAGGTGGTTGTTAAAAGTAATTGTAATGAAGGAAGACTGGCATGTATGTAAACATAGAGCCAAAGTACTTAAAATTAAGAGGTTAGTGTTTGATGAAACAAGACAAACTCAGAAATAGGCCCTTGTGATTAGTACATGATAAAGGTGGTGCTCCAAATTAGAGAGTGAAAAATGGGCTTCTCAATAGTTTGAGGATATTTTATAACAAATGCCAAAACGAATCTGGTAGATTAAAATGATCATGTCTAAAATCATAACTTGAGAAAATGAGGAAAATATCTGACTTAGGAGGGAGAAGGACTTTCTAAAAGCAAAAAAGCGAAGGATAATGAAGAAAATAAAAAAAGAGGGAGAGAGAAAATTTAATCATTCTGTATATAAAAAAATCAGAAATATGACTAAGGTGTCAATGCTATCTTAAATATCATAGATTAAATATTTGTAGTACATGTATTAGACATGAGGCTAATGAGCATAGAATACTGCAAAATAGACAAGAGAAATGGAGGAACAAGCAAGATAAGGATAGGAAATTAACAAATAGAGGTATACAATATACGAATATATGAGGGGAAATATCTACCAGAAAAATATCCCTGCTCAGCAGAGGGGGAATGATTAACTAATAGCCTATTACTTCCAGGGAATTTGTCCATAAGGGTATTAAGAAGGGCACTGAGAACTTAGGAAAGTATGGTTCCTCTTCTCTACAGTCTACTTGAAAAAAAAATTAAAACATGTTCTAGCCAATCAAGGGATAAATGGCAATTAAAAAAATTTTAAGAGTGAGGATATGAAGGCATTGGTAGTAATAATAATTTAAAAAGAATTAGTAATATTAAACACAGCCATAAAATCTGTCAAGCTGTTTCTCCTCCTCAACATTATTGGCATTTTGGGCTGGATAACTCTGTGTTATAGATTTTGTCCTGTGCACTCTGTATCATTGAATAGCACTTGATACCAGTGACAACCTCCAGATACCAGCAGTGACGATCAGAACTGTCCCAGACATTAAGTGTCCCTGGAGGGTAAAAATCACCCTGCTCTTTTGTGGTAAGAACCACTGCTCTAAAGCTGAGAGGTAAGATAGGAACTATGGGTGTGTGGCTGGGGAGGGTTAGGAAGCTGTCCCCTCCCATATTACTATTATTATTATTATTATTGGTAGTAGTAGTAGCAGTAGTAGTAGTAGTAGTAGTAGTAGTAGTAGTAGTAGTGGGGATTGAACCCAGGAGCATTCTACCTCTGAGCTATATCCACATCCATTTTTATTTTGAAACAGGGAGTTTCACAAAGTTGCTGAGGCTAGCCTCAAACCTGTGATCCTTCTGTCTTAGCCTCCCAAGTACTGGGATTAGAGGTGTGTGTGACCACACCCTGTTCCCCCATATCAATTGAAATTGGAAAGTAGCTAAGTGAAGAGGAATTCGTGCTATGTTGAAATTTAGTATCTCATGGAGGGGCAGTATAATACATACTGTTTGATACTTACCATTTTGTGATAAGAGAACAATGTGTCCAAATATGCTTAATAATTTTTCATGGTACTGGGGGTTGAATCACAGGCATTCTACCTCTGAGCTACACTCCCAGTTCTTTTTATTTTTTGTTTGGAAATAGAGTCTCCTTGGGTTGCTGAGAATCTCACTAGGTTGCTGAGGCTGTCCTTCAACCTGCAATTCTCCTGTCTCAGCCTCCCAAGTACTGGGATTACAGGCATGTGCCACCATGCCCATCTTGAATTTTCATGGCAACCATGAGAAGAATAAAGATGGATTGAAGCTTCAGAGGATGAGAGGAAGGAAAAAAGCAATAAAATAATATCCAGAAAATAAAAGAGAAAGAGGAACTTGTCTAAAAGTTGTAAGAACAAATATATTAGTTTTGATTAAAAATAAAAATGCCTTGAAGGGCCTTACTAAAAGAAACGGACTTTTAGATTACTTCTTTAATTAAAGTTTTTATTTTCAATTAACAAAGTTATTTTAGTTTAGATCAAAATTCAAAATACATCTGCATGCTATTAAAAATTACATAAAATTTTTTGACACACACACAAAAAAGAAATCAGCAAAAGCGCACATAAGAATAATAGAGCGAGGATGGCAGTATCAATATGTTACTATTTGTCAAAATAGACTTGAAGGCAAAAAGCATTGAATGAAATGATTTTATATTGATAAGAAATGATGTTCCCAATGAGGACATGGCATTGTTGACTCTGCACCAAGTAATATCACACTGAGACTTGTGCCACTGCCATGTAAAGAGCAGAATCCAGGGAGGTGTGAGTCCTGGGAAGAAGGACACGTGGAGAAGACCCTGCGGCCAACCTTCAGTCTGAAGCACCCAGCCCAGCCGGCCCCAAAGCCAGACGATGGCGGTGCAGACAGTGCAGATGATGGTGATGTCCATTCTGGATCCATCCATGCTAAGATCATCCTGATTCCCCAAATGGTGCTCCCATATCACATAGCTCTCTGTGCTTGAGAAACTAACCATACCATACCTGACACTTGCCAACAGTGCCACCCTGTTGGGTTCCACCCTCCTTTTGAGGCTCAGTGGAGTCACCTAACCACCCTCCCAAATCCCCCATCTTCTCACCTCCTTCTGCAAAGCAAATCCAAGCTTGCCTTGTAAGCCACAACCTCACCTGGACCCTGGGCCTCTGCCTGATACTCAGGCTCCTGTCCTCTGTGTCCCTCTACCCTGGGCTCTTGGCAATTTTTATAATGTAAATAGCTCTTGTTTTGACTTTGAACTTGGCTATTCCAATTCATACAACATTCCCCATTCATTGACTTCTCTGCTCAAATGTGGTGAACTTTATTAACTGATGTAGCTTATGCAACTATAATTAAATTCACATGCCATGGAAATATTAATTATTTGAAATTTCATAAAAATAAATATAAAAATATAAAGGAGCAACTTTGACTCTCACTTAAGCTTATCTTACCCTCCAGATAGACTACTTCCCAGTCTGCAGTGAAATGTGATATTTCACAAAAATAAATACCATCTTCGGAACAAGGAGTGGAGGATTTAAAAGCATACTTGCTAGGAGCTGTCACAAGTAGACCTAGTGTTTACCTTTGAAAGTAGAAGTGAATTCACATACACTTTAGGGTTGAAGTGATGTCTCCAAAAATATCCTTCCCGTACTTCTTTTGATTAAAAAAGTTATGTAATAAATTAAAAAATATGCAACACCTAAAAATACACCTTCTGGGTCGGGTGTGGTGGTGCACGCTTGTAATCCCAGTACTTTGGGAGGCGGACCCCGGAGGATCCGGGTTGGTGACCAGCCTCAGCTCTCTCTCTCTCTTTCTCTCTCTCTACTTAGTGAGGCCCTCCGCAACTTCGTGAGATCCAGTTTCAAAAAAATAAAGTATAAAAAATAGGGCCGGGGGTGTAGCGTGGAGGTAGAATGCCCCTGGGTTCAATCCCCGGTACCGCAAAAAAAAAAAAAAAATCTACCTTCTGTGAAATTTTCAAGGTTACACTCTATTGTCATTAACAATAGTCACCTTATTGTACCATAAATCTCTTGAACTGATTCTTCCTGTCTAACTGAAGTTTTGTAACCTTTGACCAATGTCTTCCTAACCTTCTCCTACCACTGCCCCAGCCCCAGTAACTGCCATATCTCACGATATATAACTATTTCAAAACATCATGTTGTAAATGATAAATATAGACAATTTTATCTAGCAATAATAAAAATAGCAATATAAAATCTGCCAGAAATATAAGACCCATTTGCAAGGTGATGATGTGGCCTCAACTACTTTCTTTCCTTCCCTACCAAAATTCGACTGAAATAACAAAGGGAATGTACATGTGAGATAAAATATACAACAGTGCCAGAAAACCCGAAGGTCAAACTTGACAGGCCAGGCTGAGAGAATTTCTGGAAAACTGAGCACAGGTGTGTCAAGGTGAGCACAGGTGAGGTCATGAGGGTTGTGAATGGTTCTACAGCAGCAGGTGGGATCTCTACCACAGGTTGTGTGCAGGCTTTTTGCATTTATTTTCTACCTTAAAAAGTGGTAATATTGTTTTATATTAAGAAAACCCTGTGATTTATGTTTTACAACTTATGTAACTGATTAACTCACTCCTGCTCTGGGACGCTAGGAGTTTTTGAGTGCTAAGGTGTATGCAGACACTCCATGTCCTGCTTGCAGGGGCACGGCCTCCACCATGGCCACATGGGATCTCTAGCTTGAAGGTGTCTCCTTCAATCAGGTGATTTTGCCGCTGAATGCTGGCACCCACCTGTCTGCCCATTGGCCTCAGTGTATGGACAGACACTGGAGCCTGAGGGGCTGGCACAGCTGTTAGCCCAGGTCTGTACCACCATGGGCCTCTGGCTATTATCTCCTCTTGCTCAGGGAAGGCTCAGAGTATAGCCACACTGGTTAGCAATCTGGATACACTTTTTTTTTTTAAACTGGTGAAAATGAGGTAGAAAAATCATGGACAGAGCTATAGAGGCAACAACTTGAAAAAGGAGACCCAACTGAGTCTGAAGAAGAAACGCTGGCATGACGTAGTGGCAGAATGTTGTGGGCTCTGGGGTCAGATGGCCTGGGTAGGCATTCAGGCTCTGCCTAGTCTATTTATGTGTGAACTGTCAGTAATAATAATTGTGTGTAGTAACAGGCTGATCTTCACAGGGTTGCCCTGGAGTAAATGAATTAACATGTGTGCCACATTGAAAACAATGTCTAGAAAGTGGCGCACGCTTGTAATCCCAATACTTGGGAGACTGAGACAGGAGGATCGCAGGTTTGTGGCCAGCTTCTGCAACTTAATGAGACCCTGTTTCAAAATAAAAAGAATAAGCCGGGCGTGGTGGCGCACACTTGTAATCCCAGTACTTGGGCGGCTGAGACTGTAGGATCCGGGTTTGTGGCCGGCCTCAACTACTTAGTGAGGCCCTCTGCAACTTAGCGAGACCCTGTTTCAAAATAAAGAATAAAAAAAAAATAGGGCTGGGGCTGTATCTTGGAGTTAGAATGCCCCTGGGTTCAATCCCCAGGTCCGCAAAAAAAAAAAAAAAAATTAAAAAATAAAAAAATAAAAAGAATAAAACAGGCTGGGGGTATAGCTCAGAGGTAGAATGTCCCTAGTACCACAAAAAAAAAAAAAAAGAAGAAAAGAAAACAATGTTTGGCACACATTTAACTCTGGACAAATGTCAGCTGAATTTGTGTAGGCCTCACTGAAGCCATTGAAAAACCAGGCAGAGGTTATCACAGTTTGGGGTAATCACCATAAAACTTGAAGGATATGAGCAGTTTGCTATGAGGAAAAAAGTGTACAGAAAAAAAAAAAAAGAGAACCTTCTAAAAGATTTACAACAATTATGCTAGGCTCTGGAATGTCTCCCAAGGCATGTGTTGAAGGCTTGGTCCCCACCCTGTGGTGCTACTGGAAGGTGGTGAAAACTTTGGTAGGTGGAGCCTGGTGGGAGGGAATTAGATCACCGAGGATGTGCCCATGGAGGTGATATTGGATCCCTGGCCCTTTCCTGTTTCTCTTTGCTTCCTGACCACCATGAAGTGAACAGACCTACCCGCCACATGCCCCCGCCATGATGTACTGAGCTGCCACAGGCCCAAAACAACAGGGCCATGTGACTACATGAAACATCTGAGATGCTAAACCAAACTAAAGCCTTCCTCCTTTTAAGCTGATTATCTTAAGTATTTTGTTATAGTAACAGGAAGTTAAGATAAATTAATATCCCAAATTTAATTGGGCAATTAAAAAGGACATTGTTAAAAATCAAATTAATGAAGATGAATTCAAGAAATCATCCCAGAGAACAAAACAAGGAGAGAGAAAGAAATAAAGGAAAGGAAGGCAAGAGGCACAAGAGAGAAGCCTGCAGTATCTTGTATCAATGTAGTAGGAGTTTAAGGAGGGCACAGAGGAGATGGAGGAAAATAGGCAAAAAGTATTTTTTGGGGGGTGGTACTGGGGATTGAATCTAGGGCATTCTACCTCTGAGCTATACCCCCAGCCCTGTTTTATTGTTTTGAAACAGGGTCTCACTAAATTGCTGAGAGCCTTGCTAAGTTGCTGAGGCTAGCTGCAAACCAGTGATCCTCCTGTCTCAGCCTCCCAATTACAGGTGTGTACTACCATGCCTGGCCTGGCAAAAAGTATTTTTAATGTGCAGAAAAGTTTTAGTCTTTAGATTGGTGTCCCTCCCTGAATGAGTCAAGATTATTGGAAATAAATCATGTTGAGACATTTCTAAATTTCTAGGATAAAGGAAAAGTCTTATAAACTTTTAGGCTGGGGGAGGGAAACATTTTAAAGGAGGAAGTAAAAAACTGGGCTTCTCAGGTATGGACTTTTCATCTGAAACACTGAATGCTTGGAGGAAACGGAATCTGGTTTACAGGGTTCAGGGGAAAATAGACTGTGGCTCCCGAATTCAATTTGAAGCAATCTAACCTTCACATGTAGGGCAGGAGAAACAAAGTAAAGTTGGCTATTCCAGCAAAAGACAGGAAAGGGGAAAAAAAAACACTGAAAAAGTATAAAACACCAAAGAGCATCATCATAGCTGAATGCCTGGCGGCATATCCCGAAGGGCAGGGACATCTCGCCTTGAGGCCCACTAGGCCCAAGAGTTGTTCTCCCGCTGCCGCCAAGTTGCCTGTGGCCACAACTAGAGAGGATCCAAGGACCTGCAACTTCCGAGAGGCTGTGGCACAGTCCAGATCCAAGCCATCGGGAGTGAGGTGTCAACCAACCTCACCACTGAAGTATGAGCACCTCACCAAGGTGGAGGAATGAGAGGCCAGTGTATCCCCTGCTGCCATGACCCTGTCAATGGTCACTGACAGTACCGACAAGGTCCCAGTGGTGAAGGCTAAAGCTACCCATGTCATCATGAATTCTCTAACCACAAAACAGACCCAGGACAACATTCATCATTTTGAGCAACAGGCAGGGCTAAGAGATGCTGGCTACACAACTCACAAAGGCCTTACCACCAAGGAGACCAAGTACCTCCATGTGGCAGAAGCACTCCACAAACTAAGGCCGCAAAGTGGAGAGACAACAAAAGAAGAGAAGCAGCCTGCATCCCCCAGTGTATCCTGAGCAGCACCCCTCACTCTTCCCTAAGCAGAAGCCAGAGGCTGGTTCGCTTCTGGATCCTCTACAGCCTTCCCTGGCCCAAATCTTAGCATGGATCTGGGAAGTGTGGATAAGGATAGAAACTTGTCAGATAAATGGAGCCCCCTTGGACCAAGACCCCTTCAGAAGTCTGATTCTGGAGGTTTTGCCATCCAGGCATACAAAGGAGCCCAGAAGCCCTCTCCCATGGAGCTGATCCGTGCCCAGGTCACAAGAATGGCTGAAGATCCAGCAACTTTCAAACCTCCCAAGATGGATGCCCCAGTGATAGAAGGGAAGAAACTACTGCCACAGACCCATAATCTCCAACCCCGAGACTTGAATGTGCTCACACTCACTGGCTTCTAGAATGCTTTCTATTCCAGGGATTCTGGATGGAGGGTTCCTTGCACCTCTCCTCCCTTTCCCTTGGCTCTGACATAGGAATGGTATACTTTAAAATCTTTTGTGAGGCTAGTGCTGGACACGTAATTGATTTTGAGAAACATTAGTGCAAAGCTTGTCCTTGTGTGGAAGAAACCATTTTGAAATGTTTTAAAGTCAGACTAAAACAATGTGAGCATTGACATGTCATGGCATAAAGGTGCTTGCTGACAAAGTTGAGTGACTGTGGCCCTCTTGACTGTGCTCCTGCTATGCTCCAGCTGTTAGGAGGACCTAAGACTTGTTTGAGATCTAAGCACAGTCAACAGCAAGACTTAATGGGACACCCATCTTTCTAGGCTTAATCTGGAGTCTTCTTGCTTTTTGCTCAACCCAATGAAGCACTCTGTCCTGCAGCCGGTTCTTCATGCCTCCTGGGCCACTGCTGCTGGAGGGATGCTTCTCCTTCATATATCACAGAAAAAATACTAGTCTTATATATCCCTTCTTGCACTTTAAAGTGAGATTAATTTAACCCCGATTTGGTTGAAAACTTCCTAAGTGAGAAAATTGAGTGTACTGATTTGATATTGATGAATGGATATTAGGCTTTTTTTTTCAGTGCTGGGGATCAAACTCTGGGTCTTGCACATGCCAGGCAAATGCACCACTGAACTACACACCCAGCTGTTTTTAGAATTAAGAAAATGTCAAACTTTCTTAGAGTTAAAGGAGATGGTGTTACATTTAGATTACAGATTTGAGATGCATGTGAAATTAGTGTCATCTTATTTTGATTTGTCTGGGCCAGGGCATGAAACTTTTTTTTGAGGGGAGGTGGAAGAGATCAAAATTTCTATTATAAAAGTTTATTTCACCAAAATGAGCCTCATACCATTATACAACTTACATCTTATTGAGGAAAGAAAGTAGAGAAATTGCCTATTTCTTGTCACTGTGTACATTGTTCCTTGTCTTAAACACTGTCTCACATACTTGCTGTTTTTTGTTTTGGGTAATATTGTGTTTACATATGGTGCTAATCTGCTCATAGAGAAGCCCTGGAATCTAAAATTGTCAAAACAACTAATTTACTTGTCTTCTGTTATGATTTCTTGTTTTGATAATAAAAATCCTGACCACTGTCTCAAAAAAAAAAAAAAACCACGCAAGATTTAAAATGAGAGCTATAAGGTGTTATGGTCAGATATGGAATGTTCCCTGAAGAGCTCATTTATTCATTTTCAAGGTTGATGATCATGAGGGTTGTAATCTAATCAGTAGATAAATCTGTAAGTCCATTGTAATGGATTTATCTGGGTGTTAACCTGGGCAGGTGGGGTGTGGCTGGAGAAGGTGGGCCCGTAGGCGTGTGGCTTTAGGGCTGTGTTTGTGTCTTTAAATCCCCTTGCTTGCTCTCTTGCTTCCAGCCTCCATGAACAGAACCTTGCTCTTTCCCTCCCTCTGCTTCCCGCCGCCATACCCTGTAATGCACAGACACCAGTCTCACATGGACTGAACCCCTGAACCTGGAATCTCCAAAAAAAAAAAAAAAACTGTGAGCAAATAAATCTTCCTTCCTTTATGTTGTGTAGTCAGTCGTTTTGGATTATAGCAGTGAGAATGTTGGCTGAGACATAAGGTCCATGTGATCAGTGAACAACATGAATGTCAATGCCTTAATGTGCCTCATAAAAGACAAACTTTGTCAAACCGAATATACCAAAGCAAATGGAAGTTATTTACTATCAATAAAAAGATACACCTAAACACCTGTAAGAGAAAGGATGGATGCACAAAGGGATGGTAAAAGATCTTCTAAAGAAATGCAAAACAACCATCCCCTCAAAACCAGGGCAGACAGGTGAAGAGCAGCAGAGACAGAAGCTAAATGAAAAGTACAAAGCAGGAGAAGGGGAAATGTTTTACATTATGGAAAGGAACATTCAGCTCCCAGCCTGGCTCTGGAAGATATAAAGTGACAGCTTTCAGGAATAAAGGAGGAATCGGCTCTGAGGGGAGGATCGCAGAGACTTTGCATGCTTCTTTGAGAAACCAGCAGGCCAAGAAGACAAACACTTCCTAAGGAGAGAGAGGACCTGTGTTGCACAGTGAACATCTTGGATTTAATAATCCTGTGAACGCTTTGCCATCATCAAGCAGATGTTGTGCATTTTCTTCAAATACTCAGTTAAAAATAATTATAGACTGATTAGAAAGGAACCAGAATGGACCCTCTCATTTCAAAGCCCATGATATTTTTTAACCAAATATTATTTATTAATAAAACATATGTGGCTTTTGTTACAAATGCAATAACAGCATTAAGCCAAGAAGCAAAAGCAACCGATTCAAAGGAAACAAGAGAAAGGTATTATTAAGACAAAAAATGGAAACAGGCTCTTCCCCCATCCCACTCCAAAGAGTAGTATTGATAAAGAAAACCAGTTTGGTTCTTTGAAAGGACCAATCCAACAGACAAGCCCTTTAAAACTATTATGAAAAAGAGAAAGAGAAAATAGCAACACATTCCATTAGGAATAAAAACATGTAATTACAGATACTGAAAGGACTTTCTAGTGATACGAAAATACTACGTACAAGCAACAACAAATTTGATAATTGAGATGAATAAGTACTCTTCAAGGAATATATAAATTACTAAAATTCACTCGGCGAGTGGTAGACAGCTGAGTAGACAGTATGCTTAAAATAAACTAAGATGTTAAAGGTAAACTCCAAAAAAGGACCCAACCAGCTCAGATTTAACATGAGTTATAAAGACCTTCAAGGAGTGTGCTGTTTCTTTGCTATTTAAACTGTTAAAAAGCACAGGAAAAGAGGATTCTTTCAGTTTATTTTATAGGCTTAACAATTCCTGAGAAAAAGGCTGCCAGAAAAGAAGACTAGAGACAAATATCTCTTAGAAGTGTATATTTTTCAACTTCTAAGGAAAGTATCAACAAATTGAATCCAGAGTACAATAGGATAATCACACAATAAAGTAAAATTTAATGTAGTAATTTGGGAATGCTTTTAATATTAGGAAATCTATGAGTATAATATACTTTATTAAATTAATTGGTGAGTCGTGCTAAGTAAGATCAGACAGACTCAGAAAATCAAGGGCTGCATGTTTTCTCTCATATGTGAAAGCTAGAGAGGAAATGGGGAAGAAAAGTGATCTCATGAAAATTAGGAAAAAGACCCATATAGTAGTGGAAGGGATGGAGGAGGGAGGAAAGGAGAGAAAGGGGATTTGGAGGAAGAAAACAGACCAAATAATGTTATATGTCATATTATATGAGTGTATCACTATGAATCTCACTATCATGTACAATTACAATGCACCAATACAAAATTATAAAAAAGAAAAAAACTTGTTTAAAAGAAAAATCCCAATATGATCATGTAGAAACATTATTATTATTATTATTATTATTATTATTATTCTTTTGTGGTGCTGGGAATTGAACCCAGGGGCATTCTACCTCTGAACTACCCACCCCCAGCCCTATTTTATTTTTTAATTTTGAAACAGGGTCTCACTAATTTGCTGAGGCTGGCTGTGAATCTGTGATCCTCCTGTCTCTGCCTCCCAAGTACAGGGATTACAGGTGTGTGCCACCAAGCCCAGTTACATTTTAACATACATTTGACATATTTGATAAAGTTTCCATTTCTGATATGCAGTCTGTATAAATTAGAAACATAAAAATGTTTCTGACAAAAGACATTTGTTAGAAACCAGAGGGCATACAAACAAAACAGAGGCATTCGTAGTGAAATCATGAGCAAGACAAGGATGTCTGCCCTGACAACTATTCTTCATTTCTCTGGAGGTTGAAGCCAAAACAATGGCATGAAAAATGTTCTGTACCTCAAAGACATGTCAAATGACCATTATTTACATGAGTTTCTTCCTAGAAAATTCAAGAGAATAATTTTACAGGCTATCATAATAAGAGTTCAATAAGCTATAGAAAATCAACATTTAAAAAATTCATAGCTTTTCTATACAGCATTAATGGTCTTAGAAAAAGTCATAAGAAAAAAGTACCTACAATCACAACTCAACTATAGAAGTCCTGGGAAAATATCTACAGGAAATATGCAACACTTAATAAAGAAAACTATGAAATTCCACTAAAGGGTCCATAAAAAGATGTGAATAAATTGAGATACATACCATATCTCGAAGGAGATGACACAGTATTATAAAGATGTCAATTTTGTCCCTTCCCAATCATCTACAAGTTCAGGGGAAACTTACTCCAAGTACTTTATTTAAAATCCTTTGTATATAATAAACTAAAATCAGGGCTGGATAAACAAATTAATCAATAAATGATATTGAGTCAATTAGCTTAATGAAAAAGAAACTCCTGTATTACATCATATACGAAAATAAATTCCAAATATATTAACCATGCAAATGTATATTTGAAATCAGCTTGTTTAATAATATTATGACTTTATCATGCATAGAGGAAAATATAAAAGTAATGTTTCTTATTCTTTTCTGAAGGACCGAATTTAAAGATTTTTTTATAAGGCCTTCTTTTATTTCCTTTTTTTTGTTTGTGTGTGTGGTACTGGGGATTGAACCCAGGGCCATTCTACCTCCAAGCTACACCCCCAGCCCTATTTTATTTTTTATTTTGAAACAGGGTCTCACTGGGTTGCTGAGAGTCTCATTATGTTACTGAGGCTATCCTCAAATCTGCAATCCTCCTGTCTCAGTCTCCCAAGTACTGGGATTACAGGCTTATGGCACCAGGTCCAGCTTCTTTTCTTTCTTTCTAAAAGAAAAAAACCACATGTGAAAATAAATAAAAAATGAATTAGAGTTCAAATTGAGGCCCTACAAGGGTAAAAGAAAATGTGGGTAATGTTTATTTGATTTTGGAATGATGTCTATAAAGAAAAGGCCAAGATACACAACGGTAGCAGAAATTGTTGCTTGCTTACTCAATTCCCATAATAGAATCCTTCTATTATTGATTACGGCATTGTGCCCATCAAAAAAAAAATTATACATCCCAGTGTTTCTGGCCAATAGTTACAGGCAATGATCTTTTGGGACTTCTATGAAAGCCACTTCTTATCTGTAGATTTTTGTTGATCTTCTTTTCTGTAATGGAGATGTGACAGTGAAGTTTCAGCAGCCATTTTGTGACTTTGAGATCGGAAGTCACATGTTCAGAATAATAGAGAAAAAAAAAGAGTAGGAGCTGGAGGTCCTTATGATTTTATGGGGCTGTCCTATCAGCTCTATATCATCTGCTCCCAGATTCTGTTTATGTGAGACAACAAAATCCTTATCTCTAGGCTGCTGTGGCTGGGTTTCTATTACTAGCAGCCCAACATAATTTCTAACTGATAAAATCATAACCTTCTGTACCTCAAAAAGCACCATAATTATGTGTTACAACAGCGATCAGGACAATCTGGTAACAACTATCAACTTACAAATGGATATACCCTTTGCTGTAACCATTCAATTTCTGGTCATTTACCCTACAGATGGACTTGTTCATGTGGAAAACAGTAAACATTTCACTCTGTTTTGTAGTAAAAGATTGGTAGCAGCCCAAATGTTAAGTGACATTTGAACTGGTTGAGTATAATATGATGTATTCATACAATACAATTTCATCTGTAAAAAGGAACAAGAAAGCTGCTCATGTGCTAAGAAAGAAAATGCCAAGAAGAAAATACACAACGGTATTTATAGACTGTTATTATTTATGTAAAAGGGTGGGCAAGAATATATTTTCATATTTGTATTATATATAAAGTAGCTCAGGCCGGGCGTGGTGGCGCATGCTTGTAATCCCAGTACTTTGGGAGGCGGAGACCGGAGGATCCGGGTTCGCGGCCAGCCTCAGCTCTCTCTCTGTCTCTCCTTGTCTGTCTGTCTGTCTGTCTGTCTCTCTCTCTCTCTACTTAGTGAGGCTTCCGCAACTTCGTGAGACCCGGTTTCAAAATAAAGTATAAAAATAGGGCCGGGGGTGTAGCGCAGTGGTAGAACACCCCTGGGTTCAATCCCCGGTACCGCAAAAATAAATAAATAAATAAATAAAGAAGCTCAGGAAGGTTGTATAAAACATTAATCCTAGTGGTTATTTAAAGAAGTAGAGGTAAAAATGGGCAAATGAGAGTCTTTTTAAAAAACCTAATACCTATATATATATATATATATATATATATATATATATATATATATATATATATATATATATATATATGTACATATTACTTTTGATTAGGTGAATTCTACTTCAAAACCCCCACTTAAATATAATTTTTAAAGGGGCATTTGAAGGCTTAAAGAGTTACAAACAGAGCTGGGCTCTGCTGTCTCTCGAGAGTGTCTGGGGCCAGTCACTTAACCTCTGGGAGACTTAATTTCCCTCTTGCGAATAGGTGATAGCTTTCACCTTCCGTGGTGATGAGAATTAAACCCAAGTGGGGCCCATGGTGCTAGTCAGTGGTTATGAATGTGATTACTAGAAATTCAAATGAATGTTAGAAAAAGGTTACTCTTCATGTTATAAAATGGGATCATACAAATCCTTAAAAAGAAGACAAAAACTCGAGCCGGGCGTGGTGGTGCACGCTTGTAATCCCAGTACTTTGGGAGGCGGAGACCGGAGGATCCGGGTTCGCGGCCAGCCTCAGCTCTCTTACTCTCTCTCTCCTTAGTGAGGCCCTCCGCAACTTCGTGAGACCCGGTTTCAAAATAAAGTATAAAAAAAATAGGGCCGGGGGCATAGCGCGGAGGTAGAACGCCCCTGGGTTCAATCCCCGGTACCGCAAAAAAAAAAAAAAGAAGACAAAAACTCCAAAGGATGAAAAAAACAAAACATAAAAAGTCAGATCACTCATCTGTCTCTGATTGAAGACCTACTGTGTACCAGGCTGAGAGCCGCCTGTCTGCTCAGAGTCATTGCCTTCTCACCCCAAAAGAGATGGAAATGACTGAGAAAGATGTGGAGGAAATTCACTTTCACTAAACGAAACACCTACTAAGCAAATTAAACAAGATGCTATCTTTGGCCTGCTGAACTGGTGAAGATGAAAGACTATTAATAATACTGTTGATAGAAACATATTTTTTTTGTGTGGTACTGGGGATGGAACCCAGGGGCATTCTGCCTCCGAGCTATAGCCCCAGCCCTATTTTATTCTTTATTTTGAAACATGGTCTAAGTTGCAGAGGGCCTCACAAGTTGCCGCGAACCTGTGATCCTCCTGTCTTAGCTTCCAAGTACTGGGATTAGAAGTGTGTGCCACCATGCCCAGCTTAGAAATGTATTTAAAACCTAGAAAATGGGCAAACTGATTAATGCCACTATTCTATTTCTAGGAATTGCTCTTCAAATATTGCTCAGGAAATAAAAGTGTATTAAAAAGTACATACCAGAATTTATTTAAAACAGTGTTCTCTAAAGTTCATTTAGTATAAAATATCACTATCAGCCTCACTAACATGTACAGGGAAAGAGGAGGAGGGAGCAGGATGGGATGCGAAGGAAAACACACCACGTGATGTGTGCATGCATGTCTATATCACTTTGACTCTTACTCTGAAGTTTAATTATAATGCACCAATAGAAGTATAAAAAACTAGAAGTGGCCATTGTTCCAAAACAGTGAAATTGCTTAAAAGTGAGGCTATAGCCATAAAATAGAGGAAGACACAGCTTTCAAAAACCACATTATAAAACAAACTACAACAAACATTGATTTTTACAATAGGGTAGCAGTTTTGTAAAATTAAAAAAAGAGAGAGACAAAATATGTTAAATGATGTTTAGCTTTGGGTAATTTTTAAAGTTATGCTCTTTAAAATAGATACCAACTGATAGATATAGACGTATTGATGTGTTAGCTTTTTGAATTGCCAAAGCATTTCAAATCATTACTACTATTGGTTTTTAAAATTAATAGACTATCTTTTAGAGTAGTTCTAGGTTCACAGCAAAAATGAGCAGAAAACAGGAGATTCCCTCATCCCCCTGTCCCCACACATAAAACATCTCTCCTTTTACTGACATTCAGCATCACAGTAGTGCATTTTTTAATATTGATGTGTTAGTTTTTAGAGGAGGAGCCCCTTGAACACTCAGCTATGACTTGCTGTGTGATTTTTGTATGCAAATACATTTGGATTGATTGAAGTACACAAATCTAGACTTTTTTTTTTTGCGGTACCGGGGATTGAACCCAGGGGCGTTTTACCTCCGAGCTACACCCCCGGCCCTATTTTTTTTTTATTCTTTATTTTGAAACCGGGTCTCATGAAGTTGCGGAGGGCCTCACTAAGTAGAGAGAGAGAGAGAGAGAGAGAGAGAGAGAGAGAGAGCTGAGACTGGCCACGAACCTGGATCCTCCAGTCTCCGCCTCCCAAAGTACTGGGATTACAAGCGTGCGCCACCACGCCCGGCCAAATCTAGACTTTTGAAGAGATGAGTTCTACCACCCATTTTGCTCTGCAACCTAGACTAAGCCAAAGTGATTGAGCAAGCTTGAGAAGTCATGGCACTGCATTAGTTTATATCCAGATGACAAGATATTTGTATCATTTATTCAGCACTGCCTGGGACTCTGCGCTTGGCCTTCCACTGAATGGCATGAAATGTTTCTGTCCAGGCACAAGGTGGCTGGTGGCAACATCTGTAGTCCTTATTTCCTTCTATGATCCAATAGCACAGAGCAAGACCAGCTTTACTTCTCTTGTAGCTTTTGTGCAGTCCTTAAGAATTGCCAAATAGAATTTGACTTGGAGCAAAATTTAGTGTATTAGTTTGTTAAGGCTGTTGTCACAAGGTGCCCTAAATGTAGAATTTATTTTCTAACAATTCTGACAGCCAGAGTTTGAGACTGAGGTGTTAACATAGCTGGATGTTTTGGGCCTCTCCTTTTGCTTGAAGATGGTTGTCTTCTCCCTGCATCTTCACATGGTCTCTTTTTGTGTCTCTGTATTCATGTTTTCTCTTCTTACAAGGACACCAGTCATAGTGGATTAGGGCTCACACTTGTGACCTCATTTTAACTTAGTCACTTCTTTTTAAGTCCCCATCTCCAAATACAATCCTATCCAAAGGACCAGAGGATAAGAAATTAAACCTATGAACCCTGCAGGGCACAATTCACCTGGTAATACAGGCACTGTGTGGTTGCAGCCATTGGTGGTGGAGTGGGCTTCCTGGAGCACATGGGGCTGCTACAATAGAATACTTCGGACTGGGTAATTTATAAATAACAGAAGTTTATTTGGCTCACAGTTTCAGAGGCTGAGAAGTCCAAGAGGAGGGCACTGGTATCTTTGGGCTGAATCAAGAAGGGATCTCCAGAGAACAGAGCTGTCTGTTTCTGGAAGGGCCTCATGACAGGTCCCAGCTTGGTCAGGTAGCTTTAGAGAGGGAAGGGGAAAGGGCTGCATGGTCCACACTGCAGAGATGGCCCCTCAGGTGGGGTGGGAGCTACAACACTTTGCATGAGGATGGCAGGGTGTTCTGGGAGAGAAGGAAAAACATCCAAACCCTAAGGCCAGGGAGCTAGGGCCTCCAAAGTACAGTCACCTTGAGCAGAAAGGCAGGCAAGCCTTAAGGCCAAGTACTGCAGGAGGTCCAGGGTCTAAGGAGGCTGACCACTCCTCCTGCCCCTCCGGCCAGGATGGTTTGGGGAACACTGGTTGGCCAGGGGTCAGGTAGGCAGAATTGCAGGCTTGTTGCAAGACTGAGAAAGGAGAGCACCACCTGTGTGCTGCTGTTGGTACTGCTGCCTCTAGAGCACCAGAATTCTTGGGAAAGAGGCCTTCCTCCCAATAACCTTTGGGGACACTCAAACCACTAGTCAAAAAATAAATATGAGTCACCATATGACCACTCTTAGGAAATCTCTCCAAAGAAATTGAAGTCAGAATACTATAGTGATACATGCATATCGATGTTTGTAGGAGCACAATTCACAATAGCCAAACCATGGAACCAGCCTGTGTCTATTTCAACACGATGAATGGTTAAAGAAAATGTGGTCTATATACACAATGAAATTTTACCCAGTCATAAAGAAGAACAAAATTTTGTAATTTGCAGTAAAATGGATGGAACTACAGAATATTATGCTAAGTGAGATCAGCCAGCCTCAGAAAGTAAAGGGTCATATGTTTTCTCTCATATGTGGAAGCTAGAGAGAAACTGGGAAACAAAAGGACTTCAGATAAATGAGGGGCGATACTAGTAGGATAGTGGAATGGAATTTGGGGAGGAAGTGGGGAGGTGAATAAAGAGACTTGATGAAGGAAGCAGTTCAGAAAATGCTGTGCTCATATATGAAGTGATCAATACCGAAGGAAACATGCCAAGTGTGTGTGCGCGTGTGTTTCTAGCACTCTGAACCTCATGATGATGTACAATTACTATATATATATATATAGTGTGTGTGTGGTACATGTGATTGAACCCAGAGGCATTCTACCTCCAAGCTATACCCCCAGCCCTTTTTTAACTTTTTGTTTTGAAACAGGGTCTTACTAGGTTGCTGAGAATCTAGTTAAGTTGCTGAGGCTGGTCTTGAACCTGCTATCCTCCTTCCTCAGCCTCCCAAGTACTGGGGTTACAGGAGTATACCACCATGCTCAGCTCCAATAAAAGTATATTTTAATAAAATGAAGTATGAGTACATTTGCACTTATGCTTAAGTAACAAATCATACAGGGCAAAAAAGAAGAAACCCTTTTGTCCTTGAATTTTTTACTTCAGGTTTATTTTTATGACTCTTTTGTTCCCTCCTTACTTCAGCACACATACACACATGTACATACACACACACACACACACACACACACACACACACACACACGTGCAAGACCCTTGAAATGCCTCCAGGTCCTCACGTAGAAGTATTTACAAGTATTTATTTATTTTTGCTGTGATTTCTTCTCCCTTACCCTTAAAGACTCCTCACCCTCTCCAGAGCCCTCCCCAGCATGCCTGTGCATCAGTCACTCTCTGATTTTCTTGCTTTGCCTTCTGGACTGTGTGATACCAAGGTGCCCAGATGTCTAATCAACAGTTTAGCTGTTGACCTAAAGGTGTTTTTTTTAGATGTGATTAATATTTACATTAGGAGACTTGAGTAAACTAGATTATCCTCATAACATGGGTGACTCTCATCCAGTTTGTGGCTTTAGGAGAAAAGACTGAGGTTCCAAGAGGAGGAGGGAATTCAGCTTCTAACGTGTTAGAACACAAGCTGCAGCCTCAGTTCTTGCTGGCATTTCCAGCCTTCCCTGCAGATTTCAAACTTGCCAGCACCCACATCACACCAGCTGGTTTCTCAGGGTCTCTCTCTCTCTCTACCCTGTTGATCGGTTCCTTAGGGTCTCTCTCTCCCCCCTATTGATCGGTTTCCCATGAAAACCTTGAATAAGACAGGCTGTGAGAACAACCCCTTTCTTCAAGGTGGAGACGGGGACTAAGGGAGTGATGCCTGGGCTGTTCTGTAGTTTGTGAAGCAAAGAAGATGGCTTAAAAACATTGCAAACTCTTACTGAATTCCTGAAAACCCCAGGATTAATATATAAATGTCTACCAAAATATGACCAAAGGGTAATATCCAGAGCATTTCAGCAGCTGCTACATTTTTCTCCCTCCAAGCACATCTAGTGGTTTTGCTTTTTATTTGAAGCTTAAGCTCCTGGTATGGTATTTAGTATCTTTCTTATAAAGCATCTGACACCTTCTAGGTGCTAAAGAAAAGGTTAATTTCCTTAAAAAAATTTTGTGCAGAAAGCTTGCTCTTCCAAGTCATATGGAGCCTGCATCTAATTTTCCCATTTATCTCCAACATTCTTCCTCCTGCCTTTTAAACTCTTTCATGTAGCATTAACATTCGATTAACCTTTTATTCAAGAGACATCTGGGTTTTGTTAGACACTATTATGCTGATTCTGGCTTGTTTTTATTTCAGATGATTTCCAAGTAGCCACATGTGTTAGGTAGTGAGTTCTTCTTTTATTGCCATTTTTATGGGGGGGGGTGGACAATGGAACTCCAGAATGAGCCTTTGCTTTATTATCCAAAGCTTGTTCACTTTGAAGAAAATGGAAACAGTACAATAATGACAGTAAGATTTTATTTTCTGTACACAATATTTGGAGGATCATACTGGCCACCTTTGCCTTATATGTATGCATTTTCCACAGGCTTTGAAGATTATATTTTCCATCAGTTAAAATTCACATAAAATGCAATTATCTGAAAACACTGAAGGTAAAGCTGTAGTTATGGTCATATGGAATATTATTAGCAGTTCCCGTGGGGTTTGGTAGTAAGCATTTTTTTTTCAGATGTCCTCCTAGGCTATTAGTTCTGCATCCCAGGGGGAGCTATGATGTGTTGGGCCATGGATGAAGTTGACTGTGGCCCAACTTCTAGGACTGGAGGAAGGAAAATTCCACTTCTGATCTTTAAGAGTAATGATGGATCGCGGTTGCCAGGGACAGAACCTATTCAGGCTTTGCACAAGCTTTGACACTTCCTCGGAGCTTTGGTCTGAAGGTTTTGCTCTCCTGGGGCCACTCTGTCTCCTGAAGAACTATGAACAGATTCACAGTTTGTACACACCTGCATCCCCATACAAGGAAACCGCAGGGTGAGCAATAAATAACTCCTGGAAGAGGAGCTGAAAGGTCGGGGTGGTGACAAGGATGCAGCCTGGGGGAAATCAGGAATTGCTTTCGTGGAGAGGAAGGAAGGCATTGCCAATAGCATGCTGCACCTCACAGTCCCTAACAGGGGCAGTTCCAGATTAAGTGAGCCCTCTAGTTAAGAAATAATCAGAGGCCATGTGTATGGGGCAAGCCTGGAGCCCCTGAAGATGTGGATGGATTTTCTCTTGGCTGTTAGCCCTGTAAACTGTCTTTGTATTGAGTGGGAACAGTGTTCTTATGGGACTGGCCATACCTTTCTGACCCATTTCACTCAGTACTAAGGAGGATGAAAGAGATGTGTAAACTCCTAAACCCTGTGAGATGGTGATGATAGGGGCAGAGTTAATTTGATAAGATGCTCCAGAGAGCCAGGGTTACATGGATTACTTTTACAGGTTACTATAAAAGACCTAAATATCAACAGAAAACATGTCTGGAGTCACACACATGAGACATGGGAGATGTGGATTCCAGCCACGGCATGTGCCATGATAAACTGTCATCTGAGAGATGTCAGAAAATTTCTGGGAGGCTCATTCTGCTTGCTTGTACCCATCAAGAGAGGCATGGATAGAAGGAAATTAGAGAGGTGGTTTCTGCTCCAGGTGGCAGGGGCTAGGTGAGGTTGCTGGTTTGATTTCAGTGGATTAGCAACTTGAAGTGCCAGCACCAAAGATGAAATGGTTTCCTGCTTCTTTCCTTGGCATGACATGATTACTAGTGTAGTTCTTTAGTCCCAGAAAGTGAAACCTTAAGTACCTTTCAAAAAATGCTTACCCTGGGAGTCATACAGTGGTCATACCTGACTGGAGAGAGTAACACCTAGAAACTAGAACTGATCTCAGCAATCTTTTAATTGTTCATGTTTCAGTCCCCAGTACTTAGATGCGGAATGTGTGGAAGCACAGCCTCAGGTCCTTGCCCAAGGGACCTGAGCTGTCCAGCTGTCCAGCTGTCTATGCACGTGTTGAACTGCCCATGCTTTTGGAGATTCTGAGGTTGTGTGTAACCACATGATGGAGTGCGGCAATATATATTTCAAATGAGATCTCAACTTATCATGCAAATCTTACTTATCACTCTATGCCTCCATAAAATCTCCTTAAGGATTCAAACTCACCCTTCAAGTCCCTATGTGCCCTCCATTTCCATGGGGTTTCATCCACAGATTCAACCAACTACAGAAAGAAAATATTATTTTCTAAAAAATTGCATCTGTACTGAACATGTACAGACTTTTCCCCTGACATTATTCCCTAAACTATCTAGTGTAACAATGGTTACTTTTACATTGCATTTACATTTACCTTGGGTGATTTAAAGTATACAGAATGCTGTGTATAGGTTATATACAAATACTATATCATTTGTGCAAGGGAGTTGGGCATTAGCAGATTTGGGTATCTGTATTGGATCTGGATTGTTCCCCAAAAGCTCATATATTGAAGATTTGGTTCCCAATGCAACAATGTCCAGAAATGATCAGTCCATAAAAGCTGCTCTAATCTCAACAGTGGATTGATCCCTCAGATGGCTTAATAATTTGACTGAACTACCAGGAGGAGGTGGAAAATGTAGGCAGGAGGAAGTAGATCACTGTGAATGGGGCCTCGGGGACTATCTTGTCCCTGGTTCCTTTCTCCCCCCCTTCTTGGCTGCTATGAGTTGAGCAGCTTTCCTCCACCATGCCCTTCCATCTATGATGTTTTTGTCTTAGAACCAGCCAACCATGGTCTAAAACCTCTGAAATAGTGAGTCAAAATAAACTTTTCCTTCAGTAAGTTATGTCACAGTGATGAAAATCTGACTAACATAATATCCTTGGTGGTGGTGTGGTGGGGTGTCTTGGCAAAAATTCCTTATGGATACTGAGGGACAACAGAGTGTAGTCCTCAATTTTTCTCTAGTCTCTTTATCTATATATCTATATATCTATACATCTATCTATATCTCTACCATCTATTTGTCAATCATTTATTTGTCTATCCACCTCTCCTCCCATCTGTTTTTTGTAGCATCTTTTGTCTTTCCTGTTTGAATGTATTACCTTGAATAAAGTGGTCAGGTTCAGCCAGGTATGGTGGTATACATGCCTGTAATCCTAGTACTTGGGAGACTGAGACAGGAGGATCACAGGTTTGCCTTAGCAATTTTCAAAATAAAAAATAACATATGGCTGGGGGTGTAGATCGGAGGTAGAACACCCCTGGGTTCAATCCCTAGAACTACAAAAACAATACCAAAGTGCTCAGGGTCCCATTCAGTTTCTCCATGGGGTGGGACCTATAGAAGATATATTGGCAAATAGTCCCTCAGTTAACTGAGTTAATGACTCACTAAACTTAAGTCTAGTCCCTTAAGAGATCCCAGTCTTTCCACTTAGATATGACTCCCTAAAGTGATCCCTGGTCCTAACTATTCTCTGGGCAAGACAATAAGCAATAAGGAACAATCTTTCTCCAGAACAGAAAGAAATAAGAAACCGGAGACTGAATAATCTTCAAATCACAGTAGCTTATCTACAAGACTTCCTCAGTCTTGTTCTCTCCAGTTTGTGTTATTAATAGGAAAAAGACAAAAGGTCTCACTTTATTAAAGAAAAAAAGCCTGGAACACTTTTATTCACAGCATGCATGCCCTTTCCGAGGAAATATTCTCACTAATGAGCCTCCTTCTCTTGTCCATTAGCACTTCTTAGAAAAAACAAAACAAAACACCTTTCCTTTAATTAATGTGGTTGTTCTCTAGGCCTTCTTTGGAGATGTTCTTTTTATCCTGAGCTACAATAAGATGAGGATGAGGTATTACATCAGCATGAACTCATCTGCATTTGATACAGCAAATACCCTTTCTTTCCTTGAGTAAGTGTTTGAAAAGAATATCCCATGGACTAATGACAATATTGGGGTCAAAAGTAAACACAGCCAATGAAAGAAATGGGTGTTTTTACTTAAGATTACATAGGAATCAAGCAATTGGGAGTAACTTTCTGCCTCCTCTAACTCCTCCAAATCCTTAGATATTACAGAATGGTATTGATCTATCATCTATCTATCTATCTATCTATCTATCATCTATCTATCATCTATCTTCTATCTATCTATCTATCATCTATTTATCTATCACTATCTATAGATATACATAGGCTATCTATCTCTATCTCTATATCTATCCTAATATATGGATATAAATATAAAGAGACAAAGATATTCATTGAAGAGACTCTTGTTTTTCCATGAAGCTAAGGATATATATCTATGTCTGTCTCTATATCTGTATATGAGTTTGAATCCTTAAGGAGATGTCTGTATCTATACAGACAGACATAGATATATATATATATATCCTTAACTTCATTAAAAGACAGGAGTCTCCTCAGTGGAACATACACCATGAGAAATTCCTGACATATGGAGAATGTTCCAGGGCAAGATAGAACTGCTGTGCATTGTGTTCATGGTACTGGGAGCCTTGAAGTTTGAGAATAATGTAGGGAGATGATGGTATCTAAAGGTAATTAGCCAAGTGGCTTATTGGATTATCATACTATAAATAGCCAGGTGAGGTCACAGCTTCCCTGCAATTCCTAGAGAGGGCCTTTGTCCACAGGTAGAAGCAGTGAGCAGGAGACTTAGGTGCAAGTGGCAAGGCAGTGAGTAGAGTTTAGAGGCAGCCCTGTTCCTCCAAGAAAAGGTAATCAAGCTTCCCGCTTGCTGCACAAGATGGTGATGAGCTGCAATTGTTTGACAAAGCATTCCTAGGGATTCACAGCAAACAACAGGAAGCAGCAACACAAAGATGAGCACAGTCGTTCCTTGGTATCCATAGGGCTTTGGTTCCAGAACCCAGTATAAACACCCACATCAGCAGGTGCTGAAGTTCCTTATATAAAATGATGTACTATTTGTATTTAACCTACACATATACTTTCAATAATCTCTAGATTTCTTATCAAATCTAACAGAATGCCAATTCTTTGTAAATAATTCCTGTAAATAATTCTTGTTAGGGAATAATGACAAGAGGAAAAATCTGTACCTGTTTGGTACAGATGCAATTTTTTCCAGAATATTTCAATTCATGCTTGGTTGAATCTGTGGATATAGAACCCATAGATACAGAGGGCTGATGATGTATGATAAAAGACTGGCTATGAATGTGAGGCCATGCCAGATTTTCATGTGAATTAGGCAGATTAACTAGAATAGAGAGAAACATTTATATATGGTCACCCTAAACTGGTGCAATAGCCAGGTGAGAGGTACTTGAGACAGTCTCAACATCACCATGGGAACAGGTGCCATAACAAGTGGTGAAAATAGTTGCATATATAAAGCACCCCAATTGAGCATTTAATCTTTATGAGGTTTGCCCTCAGATAAGAAGGTTGCTCCAGGAGGACTGATATTAGGTGAAGGGTCATTTCAGATAAGGGAGAAATCTAATTCCATTGCTCAGCTGGCAGGACAAAGAGGTTGCCTTGTGGGGGGGTAGTTAACATGGACGGTAAGCCCACTGAGGAGTTTGAACCCAAAGGGGGAGAGTCTTGATGGTGAACCTCACCCTGGGTGACTATACATTCAAGTAAAAAGATTTGCCTTCAAGAGGGAGATGGAGGAATTCTCCAGGGAAAAGAGGGAAAAGGTAAAGATGACAGGAGATTAGATTTGGTTCCAAGTTGTCGTCTTATCATTTGTAAGACTTGCTGGGCAGATGAACATGCAGTGGGCAGAGAGGAATATCCAGGGAGGTTACTGAAAACAAATCAAGTGATTTTTTAGGGGCAGACACAGGGTCTCCAAACTGTTGACTTAGGAGTATATCACTTGCCACACTTATTTGCTCGGCTAGCCCTACTGGCACATGGAACATGCCAATTAACTACTTAGGTCTCATATTGATCTTAAACATCCAGAAACATGTATACCTAATTATCACTTTTTGACTGGAGGAATTAATGGAAAATCTTCTGTTTTTCTTATGTGGATCTAATAGATGCTGATGCATTTCCCTAAGCAAAGAGCTCTTCTTATGCATGGCACACTATGTTTAGGCATGGGTCCCCTATGTCTGCTAGAAGTCATCACCATGTGCCAATGAATGCTATGCCAGGGTTGGCGACTGTTGGTACTGGGAGCATCAGGTTATCAACAGCTGGTAAGTTTATCCCCAAGAGGGATGAACATAAATGGTACAAACATAACTAGTAAGGGCAGCACTAATTCTCCTCCAATTGACTCTGAGGACAAGGGGGAGACTCTACCACACTTTCTGAAACACAAAGAACCCATGTCTGATGTATGTGTGGCATCATTTTGGGATGAAGTATAACCATCAGTCCAGGACCAAAACACAACTTTACCCTTATAAAGTCCATTTGTGGTAGTTAACTTAAAGAAACAATTACATGCATGTACAGACAGTCCTGAAATGTTGTTTATAAAGTCAAAAGTTTGAAACCACTTAATTTTCCATCAAAAGGTTAATGGTAGTTCAATAAGCAACATGCATCTGTTTTGGGACACTATGCAATAGTTCATCAGAAAAAAATCCAATACATGCATATTTTTAAGTCAAGTTCTCTAAGAGATACTACTAAATGTAAAAAGGGAATTTGAAAAATAGTATATGTATGTAATGGAATTCTACTCAGTCATAAAGAAGAACAAAGGCATGTCATTTGCAGGGAAATGAATGGAACTGGAGAATATTATTCTAAGTGAGATTAATCAGTCACAAAAAGTGAAAGGTCAGATGCTTCCCCTCATACGTGGAGACTAGGGAAAAATTGGAATACAGGAGAGACTCTAGATAAAGGAGGAGAAACCCTAGTGAAGTGATGGAGGGGATCTAAGAACATCATGATGTACATGCACACATTTATCAATGCCAATCTCAATGTCATACACAGGCAAGGTAAGGGGGTGGGAGCTGGGTGAAGGCTCACCTAGCGCTATGTGCATGTACATTTCTATCACCCTGAACTTCATCATAATGTATGATTACAAAAAAAGAAAGAAAAGAAAAATAGTATATACAATTCCATTTGGTTTTAAAAATTTTTGATACACACACACAAAATCTCTCTCTTTCCATATGTATACATATATCCAAATTAACATACAATAAAATGTCTGAAACCTGCATAGTAAACTGATAACTTTTATTCTGGGGAGGAGAGGGAAATTGAAGGGGGTCAAGGACATTTTTTCTTTATCTTCTATATTTGTCTGGAGTTTTAGCATAAAATGCATTCACGTGATACTTGCATAATTAAAAATAAATTAAAGAGGTTTTTACAAAGTGGTTTGAATCAACACTTCAAGAGTAGACTTGGCAATTTTATCAGAGAAGCAAGGATATTTGAAGTTGGATGGTACAGAGACATACCCTGAGATAATTTAAGTTTTAAACATTTTAAAGCATTTCAGGTGAATATTCAAATATCAGTAATAAAATATCCAGCTTACATGGGAAGAAATGAAAGTAAAACATATATATATATGTTTACTATATATATATATATTATATATATATTATATATATTATATATATATTATATATATTATATATATTATATATTATATATATTATATATATATTATATATATTATATATATATAAATATATATATTATATATATATATATATATTTATATATAGTGAGAGAGAGAGAGAGAGAGAGAGAGAGAGATTCCATTACAGAATATGAAACGCAGAAAACTAAAAGCCGAAGCAACCCTGTAGTAAAATGTGTGTGTGTGTGTGTGTGTGTGTGTGTGTGTGTATAAAATGTGTATATAATGTAATGTATTTACTGAGTGGTAACCTAGGCAGATGGGGTGTGGTTGGAGAAGGTGGGTCCCTGAGGGTGTGGCCTTCGGGACTGTGCTTTTGTCTTTGAATCCCCTTGCATGCTCTCTTGCTTCAGGCCTCCATAATGTGAGAGCAGAGCCCTTGCTCTCTTCCTCTCTCCTTCCCACCACCATGGCTATGCCCTGAGACCCACGGACCTCAGCCTCGCATGGACTGAACCCGAAATCTCCAAAAACTGTGAGCAAATAAATCTCCCTTCCTCTAAGTTGTGTGGTCAGTTGTTTGAATTACAGCAGTAAGGAGACACATGTGTAGAATTGTTGAAGGAGAGCAGTGAACAAAGATGCTCATCCAGATGTAAGTTCGAGAAACCAATGTCAGTCACTATGGAATTAAATGCTAGAGAACAAAACATTACTAATCGTGGCTCTTATTTTTTGAGCACTTACCTTAGCATCATATCATTTAATGCTCACATCAACCCTTGAGATAGGTGCTACTATTATTAGCCACATTTTACATACAAGCCTATAAAAAGTCAAATAATTGGAAAGTGGAATGATAGACCTGAGATTAAAAATCAAAATTTATTGCCAGGCATGGTGATGCAAGCCTGTACTTGAGAGGCTGAGATAGGAATATTGCAGGTTCAAGGCCAGCCTCAGCAACTTAAAGAGACCCTGTTTCAAAATTTAAAAAAATGGCTGGGGGTGTAGCTTGGAGGAAGACCATCCTCCCCAGTAGCCCCCCCAAATCCGAATTTACCCAAAGCTCATAGTCTTGGCTATATGTCTACACTCTGAAGAGAGATTAGGAGGTTACAGGAATTTAGAGAGGGGCAAGCAAGCTCTGAATTCACTTTTTTCCCCCCAGATCAAGCTGTGTGAGAGAGCCCAGCAGACTGTAGGTTTCCCCTACACTTCAAAGAAGATTTAAATCCCATGTAATTTGTCGTTTGATCAGACACTGGTCTGAATTTTTTAAAAATATATAATTTTATTTGAGGTTCTTTTAAACTCAGTTCCTACACAGTTGTGGTCAGGCTATTTTTAGATTTGTCAGCACACCATTTAAAATGAGGCCCTGAATCTCTGTGAACAATAGTAACACTTCACAGTCTGCATTCTCCATCACATTTGACGGCCACTGTGACCCCATGAAATAAGCACAGCTCATGTCATTCATCATCTCACAAATAGAAACATGAAAGGCCATAAAAGCCAAGTGATGCCAGGCACAGTGGTGCATGTCTTGGGAGTAAGTCCATGACTTGGGAGGCTGAGATAGGAGGATCGCAGGTTTGAGGCCAGCCTCAGCAATTTAGCAAGACCCTCGGTAACCTAGGGAGACCCAGTCTTGAAATAAAAAATAAAATAGGGCTGGGGGTGTAGCTCAGAGGTAGAATGGCCCTGGGCTCAATCCCCAGTACCAAACCAAACCAAACCAAATAAAAAGAAAACAACAACAACAACAAAAAAATAACTCACAGCTCCAGATTCTTCCCTCCACTCTTTCTGCTGTGCATACTGTTTTGCACATAGTACCTGCTACTGTCCTTGTACTACCAGGAACACACTGATTTTGTCTCACACCAATGTTCACATTTTTGCAAAGCCCACTTCTTTTAGATTATTTTTCAAATGCCTTAATTTCTTAAACTTGAATAAGGGATGGAATATTTTGTAGGGGAAAATGATTTTTCATTGGTTTCCCACTATTGTATATTATCTAAAATATGTACAAAATAAAATTTGGCAACAACTCCTGTGTTGGTCAGTTTTCCACTACAACACAAGACCTGAGAAAATTTAACTTATAAAGAGACAAGGTTCTTTTAGGCCCACAGTTTTGGAGATTCCATTCCATGGTCAATTTGGGCCTTGTGGTGGGTTAGTGCATCATGGTAGGAGTGTGTAGTGGAGCAAAGTCACTTATATCATGAGCCAGGAAGCAAAGAAAGGAAGAGGAAGGCCACTATCCTCTTCAAGGGTACTCCCCCAATGTCCAAGAGGCCTCCCATAGGGCTCCACCCCCTGAACGTCCCATCATCTCCCAGCAGTGCCACCCTGGGGACCAGGCCTTTAATATGTGGGCCTTTGGGGGATAGTTGATATTTAAGCTACAGCAACTCCTAATGTTTATAGTTTCTATAGAACTATAAAACTAAACCAAGTTCACAAGTGAAATATAAACAACACTAGGGAAATGATAATAGTCAAAAAAGTAAAAGCCGGGCGTGGTGGTGCACGCTTGTAATCCCAGTACTTTGGAAGGCGGAGACCGGAGGATCCAGGTTCGCGGCCAGCCTCAGCTCTCTCTCTCTCTCTCTCTCTCTCTCTCTCTACTTAGTGAGGCCCTCCGCAACTTCGTGAGACCCTTATTCAAAATAAAGTATAAAAAATAGGGCCGGGGGTGTAGCGCGGAGGTAGAACTCCCCTGGGTTCAATCCCTGGTACTGCAAAAAAAAAAAAAAAAAAGAAGTAAAGAAACCGACTTAAACACAATGCAAATCTGCCGTGGAGAACTGGGGTGCAGTATCTTTGGGCTCCCTCTGTCAGCCTGCTTTGCCATGCTCCATGCTAAGAATTCACTCTCCACCATTCAACCCCACCTGAACCAGTGGGAAAATCCATTTGTCTCGTTATCTGTTGCTGCATTTAATGAACTAGGCCAAAAGTTACTGGCTTGAAGCAACCCCATCTTATTTGGCTCAGGAGTTTTTGGGTCGGGAATTCAGAAGGGAGGTGACTGGGTGATGTGTCTCTAGGTAGCAGCAGTTGGAGTCACTGGGGCTAAAAGACCCTCCTTCAAGATGGTGTCTTCACTCACCTGCCTGGTATCTCGGTGCTCCCAAGCCACTGTCTCTCTCTGTGACTTATCAACCTCTCCACCTGGCTTAGCCTGCTCACAGCATGGTGTACTCAGGCTGGTCACACTCTCTACATGGCAGGAGGCTTCTAAGAGTGAGAGGTGGAAACTATGGAGTCAGCTGAGGGCTATACCCAGAATTAGTACAGTGTTAAGCCGGGCGTGGTGATCCCAGTACTTGGGAGGCTGAGACAGGAGGATCGCAGGTTCACGGCCAGCCTCAGCCTTAGTGGGGCCCTCCGCAACTTAGTGAGACACTGTTTCAAAATAAAGAATAAAAAATAGGGCTGGGAGTGTAGCTCGGAGGTAAAATGTCCCTGGGTTTAATCCCTGGTACCGAAAAAAAAAAAAGAATTAGCACAGTGTTGAACCATCACATTCTCCTCAATAAAAAGTCACAGAGATTTCAAGTGAGTGGAGAAATGGGCTTTACTACTGATAGAGGAGGGACCAGGAGGCACTGTGATGAGAGGGGGTAGTTCTAGCCATCTTAGGGAAGTACAAGTACCACATTGAGCACACAGGCCCCAGACGTTTTCATTAGAGCCTGCATGGTAGTATTTGTTGCCAGTATCATTAAAAACAGAGTGTTGAGCTTAAGGGAAAGTCTCAATCCCCCCCCCCCAAAAGTCACCTACAGGAACAGGACATGCTTTTATTCGTAGATTTATTGATTGATTGATTATTTTTTGCAGTACTGGGGATTGAGCCCGAGGGGTATTCTACCTCCGAGCTACACCCCAGCCGTATTTTTTTTAATTCTTTATTTTGAAACAGGGTCTCACTAAGTTGCAGAGGGTGGTGGCAAACCTGTGATCCTCCTGTTTCAGTCTCCCAAGTAGTGGGATTACAAGCGTGTGCCACCACGCCAGCCTAGTTTTATTTTAATATAAAAAAGAAGCACTGTGTAAGAGTCTTCTCCGGCTTCCCATATCCAGTTTGTCTCTTCTTTCTGAGCATAAGGAAGAGCTACACTTTTTATCCCCTTTACAGAGAGACATGCATCTTGCCTATTTGTGGCAAATTGGAGGAGAGGGATATGTGCCATTTCTAAGCTAAGGCATTCACGAGTGGGTTGAGCTCATCATACTTCTACTGCCCAGAATCATTTGTTAGGATGGTGGCCTGTCAAGATGGTAGACCCTTCATTAGCATCAGCAGCTGAAAGATTATGTTAATCAGAGTATAGCACCAGTGAGAAGGAAACATTTGTATATTAAACCAGTGGAATTTAAGGGTCAATTTGTTTCTGCAGCATAACCTAGCTTATCCTAACTAATATTTTTATTATTTACAACATTCTGGTAGGCAATTCAAGGATTCCAACATAATACAACGTTAAGAACACTGTCTTAATTTGCACTAAAGTTTTTTATAGTGTTGGGTGAGGCAAGGAGAATTAGTGAAGAATTAATTGGGAGTCTATGCAAAAGAAGTATAAGACATCACCACCGTTCTCCTCTGGCCATGTTATAATGTATTTATAAAACGAATGTTTTCTTTCAAAGATGATGTCACTGTTCTACCTTTGAAGTCTCGGGCATTTATTTGTAGATATTTGCACTTTTATTGTGATTTTGTAGTGGAGACTAAAAACTAAGGCAACATATTTCCAGACATTTGAATTTTCATTGTTATTTAATGATAGAGATAGTAAAATGGAGATAATTAGTGAAGGTTAACTAACTTGCCTATGTCACATGAATAAACATTGGAAGAATTTTTTTAGTGCATTGATATAAGTCAAATGGTAGGTTATATTTTAACTGTGGAGAATATGATCCTTAGCTAAATTAATCTATTTCAGAGATGTCTCAACTTACTCATTTAAAAGGAATTGCCTTATTAAATTTTATAAAAATTTGATTTGGTCCACACTTGAGAGCCACCTGGTACTCTCATGATAAGCAATTACCCATTGATTTTGGTTCTCTGATTAAAATTTTTCATGATTCAACATCAAACAGTTGCAGGTGTATGAACAAGTTATCAACTAAATTCAAATTGCCTCAAAGGACCAGATTGAAAACTGGTTGGTCTCCTGATTGTGGTCATGTGAGTGACTGAATTAGATTGCTCCATGGCAAATAAACTGATTTCTCAGACAGCACTCACTGTACACAAGCAAATCAACTAGATTCAGACTGATGCTATTAAGTCACACAAATACAGTCCTCCAATCGCCTCCCCTGTGAGGCTGTTTTTTCATTCAACTTGAATGATGTTTTGGGGACTTTGGATGTTTTATAATTTCTTTTTAATATGGGGTCAGTGGGAGATACCCCTTATTGTCTATCTTAATAGGTTTATGTAATTATGAACAAAGGGTTCTGAGTTTTGTAATATTTTTGTCCATTCCAGCATTTTTTAAAGAACTGTTTGAGGATATTGATATTGATCAAAATAATTGATAACAAGAAAAATGGAAAGGAGACTGAATCAGAATCCAATAAAATTTTAACAGGTCAGAATGAACTCTAACAAGATGAAAAATTCAAGAAGTAAACCTAAGTCCCTTGTTTTAGTACCAATACCCCTATCTTCCAAGGGTAGATTATCAGTATATTTAAGATGGGCCTTGAAGTTTTAGGTAACTGCATGTATGGTCAATATTAGTCAATAATAAGGTCTACAACCTTGGGGGGGGGAAGGCTAAAATGACCTTAAATGTGTTAGGAGAATAGTTTTCAAAATATGGGAAGATACCAGCTTTGATAGTCTGGTGCTACTCTGAAATCATCAGAAAATAGCTGGAAGGTGTGTTCAATTCTCAGTGTTCTGAGGGATATGATCGGAAGATGTGGGAAATGAACACTGAATTTAAATAAAATACCTGGAAGACCCAGGAATGTTAACTCTAAGAAGGCCCAGGGGCATGATTACTATTCTCATATGTTTGAGGGCTCTCACATGGAAGATGGAATCACTCGGCCCTAGAAAGCAGAGCCAGGATTGTGGGTTAAAGTGACAAGAAGATGTCTTCCAGGTTGGCTGATGGGACTGCTTTTCTTTCATCTTCCTTTTTCTTCTGTCTTTAAATTTTTTCTTTGTCTTTTTTGTTTGTTTGTTTTCCCCCTCCCCTTTTGCTTTATTTTATTTTATTGTTTTTTTTCTTTGGGGGAAGAACTTTTATGTGGAACATTGGCAAATAGTGAAGTCAAGGACAGGTCACAGAGATGTCTTGCTGGGCCACCCCATCTCAGAAAGTTGTAGAGCGGAGATTGCAAAATAGTACTTTATGGTCAAATTTGTACTGTTAATATATTTTCCTTAGCTTGGACAGTGTGGTAAGAAATTTTGACTTAGTTGCTAATATTTTTTTAAAGATAAAAGATTCTACACAAAGATTGGTATTTGCTGTTTTTTTTGCCTTTTGGGCTTCCAATTTTGGAGGTAACAGCTGGGTAAGAGGATATGCTTCCTTTTTATGACAGTGTGTGGACTCTGGTTCTCCAAAGTCTCCTCTGCTTCCTATTTGTGTGCCCTAAACAGAGGCAGAAGATAATTTTATCATTTATCCTTTTGCTTGAGTTACTGCTTTGCTTATACTTGACCTATCTCAATTTTAACTTATTTGCCTGGCCTCTCCAGGTATTCAGTTTGTGATCCCTTTTGGATTCATGGATCCGCTGGTTGAAGAACAGGGCTTATTTAAAAATTAATGTTTTCAAACTTTATATTTGAAGGACCCCCATTCCTCCACACCCACCACACCAAATGAAATCTCAATACTGAATTGAATACCAATTTACAAAACACAGTAGAGAAGCTATTCCCTTGAGACAAAAAAAAGAATGAAAGAAAAAAAGAATTTTATGGCTCTGCTGAACAACATAGGATTTGAAATCATCTTCTAAAAGATGAGGATATATAAATGGTAGTTCTACATATAAATGCTAGTTCTCCAAACACTTTGGAGTATTGGTTTAAAGAAAAACCCCAATTTCTCAGAGGAAAATAAAGATATATAAAGGAGGGACATGAACTAACAAGAATTTCTGGTTTTTCATCCTGGCTTTGACCTCACCCAGGTGGAGAGGCTCAGGCTTGCTTCTGGAATCATAGATATGAAGGTGTAAGGGCAATTAGAGATCAACTAACTGGTTTGCATTCTTCACAACATAGATGAGGGGACAGAGGCTGGGGAGAAAGTGACTTGCTCAAGGAGACAGTTGATTGGTGTCAAAGCTGCTACCAAAACCCAAGAATGACCTCTAGTTGGACTCCCATGCCAGTCCTTTTCTCCCTGATGGACAATTATTTGAGTCTTTCCACACAATAGGTTTTAACTGCTCTTCTTTTCTTTGGTCCTCTGGGGGGCTTTCTCATGTCCATTCAATGAGGTGTCCTTACAAACTAACATCCATTAAAACATTCTTTATACTTGGGGTAGGCTGTTCTCCTTTGTCAGGGGAATGGAAAATGGAAAATTGTTTTGCCTTACCTGTTTTTCTCTCAGGCAATATGCTTTTTTATTGCTAAATGGGACATACTTGCCATAGAGAAGATGGAAAACACAATGTTTTCAGTACAGATAATGGCAAACCAATTAGATAAACTCCAGCAATTGGGTTGTTATTCAGACATGAATCTCCTTGTCTAACTGCTATTTACCATTTCTAGATCCAGCTTCACTCTTTTTGTCCTCCCTTGAACCCACACGACTTTGAAATGACTGGAAATGGCGGAGATTCAATATCACTCATTTTCAAAATTCCCTTGATTTGGATTTAAAAACATGAAGCCTGTTTATAGATAGAGATGTGATCACAGACATGTCAATAGGCATCATAAAAAGAAAATAGCTAAATCAATTTAAAAATAATTGAGCAGAGGTCTGAAGAGTATTTTAAAAATCTTCCTGAGACTTTGGCAACTTTAAACCCACTTTTGCTTCACAAAATACTATTTTAAGAATATTGAGTAGCTGGATAGACATTTAACTATTCATTTATGTCACCATTAAGTGTTGGGGTATATGGGGGCAAAGAAAACATGTCTGTACAGCAGGGAACAGGTTTTATTTTGGAATAAAACCTGGAAGAGGCATCTGACCGGGGAGAGAGCCCACGAGAGTCAGAAAGCCTGCCTCCTTACAGGCTAAGGGCTTTTATGGGGCAAGGAAGGGGGAAGGTACAGGAGTAGTCGTGTAAGCTGCTGGTTGGTGTGCCAGTGGCCAGGTCATCTCAGGGCAGGGCAATGGTCAGGGGGCGTTTTTCTTTCTTTGTTCCTTTGTTCTTGGTCCTCCTCCGGCATGACTTCATGGCCAGACCTCACAGTCAGACCTCACAGGTGCCCACATTAAGGAACATTTATAGTCTCTTTCAGCTAAGCATTAACTAAAATTTATTTTGGAGCAGTGGTTTAAGGAGTGAGAAATTACTTTCTAGATATATTTTTTTTTTTATTTTGTGGTACTGGGGATTGAATCCAGGGACGTTCTACCTCCGCGCTACACCCCTGGCCCTATTTTTTTATACTTTTATTTTGAAACCGGGTCTCACGAAGTTGTGGAGGGCCTCACTAGGTAGAGAGAGAGAGAGAGAGAGAGAGAGAGAGAGAGAGAGAGCTGACGCTGGCCGTGAACCCGGATCCTCCGGTCTCCGCTTCCCAAAGTACTGGGATTACAAGCGTGCGCCACCATGCCCGGCTCTAGATAGATTTTTGAATCTTAACAAAGAACTTATTTTAAGAACTCTTTCTGACATCGATGAAAATGTGAGGAGCATTGAATCAACACAATTTGGCTTTTTATTTTCCTTAATTGGAAGTTAATGTTATCTTTTTCCTTTTGGTAGAGTGAAACTTGATCTTTCTCTTGGCTTTGTATAGTTCCTTAAAATTAAACAAGCTGCTCAACTCAGGTTCTCCTTTTGCCACATCAAACAGAGGCTGTTTCCTGGTGACTCTGCCAGGCAGCTGGTGGAACCAGGCCTCCTCTCTGATATATTGGTGCACTAGACATGAGTTCTTAAGAGTCTGATTCTCATCATTATGAGTCAAATGTAACTCCATGCCTAAATGTATACTGTGCAGCCCAAACACAGCGGCATCCAGTTGAAATGAAATCCATGCCACTATTTTTAATTCGTTAGCTCATGCATGCACCATGAACTTTAATATCTATTGGTAAAATGTTTGAAAAATGGGGGGGGGGAATTATAGGGCTGGCTAATTTACTCTGGTAAAATGTAGATGACTGGATTTGTCTTCTCTTGACCTCTGATCCTCTTAGCACATTACGTGCCACTTAACTGTCTTCTCTGTGGGTCCCAGTTACCTTCTGGATACATTTTAACGTGCCCTATGGCTTAGTCTCACACAACTTCTCTATCTGTAATCATTTCTTCAACTGCTCTTCAACTTCAACCTCAACTGCTACTCTCATGGCATTGGATGTATCAATATATGGATGACTCCCAATTTATATCTCCAACTCTGACCTCTCTCCTAGATCTTTAGGCCCATTTTACATCTCAATTTGTATATGTGGAATTTTACATCTCCATTTGGATATTTAATGAAACCTCAAATGTTAACATGCTTAAAAACAAATTCTTATGCTTTCTACCTACTGACCTGTGCCTCCCACTATATTTCCCCTAAGTGTTGTTTCTGTCCTATAGCAAATCAGGCCAAGAACTCTGGATGCTTTTTTTTCTTTGGTACTGGAAATTGAACTCAGAGATGTTCTACCTCCAAGCTACACCCGCAGTCCTTTTAATTTTTTACTTTGAAAAAGGGTTTTACTATGTTGCTGAGGCTGGCCTCGAACCTGCAATACTTTTGTCTCAGCCTTCCAAGTACTGGAATTACAGGTGTGTGCCACCATGCCTGGCTTTTATTTTTTTTACTTTGAAACAGGGTCTCTGTGTTGCTGAGGCTGTCCTTAAACTTTAGATTCTTCTGTTTCAGCCTCCCAAGTACTGGGAGTACTGGCATGGGCCACTGCATCTGGCTCCTATGGCTTTTGGGTGCTTTTTATAAAATAGACTCACCCCTCCATGGCGCATGATGCTCCCCTGTCCTCACTCTGCTCTGTTCATTACCACCTATAATACTTTTTTTAGCACAAGTCATGCAATTGCTTTGTTCATCTTTTTGTTTCTCCCCTTCACCCCCTCGAGCACACAAGCTTTGTGGGAGTACTTTATTTTGTCCACTCTTATATCTCATAGCCCAGAACACTGCACAGCATGTAGTTTGGGCTCAATAAATGGTTGTTGAATGAATAAATGGTTTGCTCTCAGGCAGCTAGACAGGGGAGTTACATGGTGCACTTAATAGCCATACACAAAATACTCATTTTTAGAGGATACAATAGAGGCATTTTAGATATATGAACAATGCCTTTTGCACTTTGGGAAAGGACCCAGTTGAGGTAGGTCAGGACAAACTTGCCCTACATTCAGTTAAACATTTTTCCAGGAAATCCTAAAAGTTTGCCAGCCCACCATTTGAGAGTTTTCATTTGTGGATTAGAAAGATGATGTGAGCTACTTCTCTCCATATCATTTTTCTCTACACCAGAGCTTGTTAGAATTTTCCCAAAGAAAGTTAAAACTGCCTAGAGCTCTCTGGGCTTGCTGGCCTCACCCCTGGAATGACCCTGTTTCTCCATCAGGAAGCACAGCAGCGCCAGCAGTAGCCATCATTTAAAATGTGCTCACGTCTAGGAAAACAACCAGGCTTACTCATTAGCAGCTTTCCCCTGCCTTTCTAAAGCTGTAGTAAATAATTCTCCCCAGTTCCCCACAAATAGTTAATTATAGCATGAGCAGCAGCTCTTTTGAGGCAGGAAGCCAGGCACATCTGCAATGCCCAGAGGAGATGCTGAAGGCTCCCTGCTGCATAATAAACCAGGGGCTTAGGGCAGCTGAGCTCTTCCCACAGGTCGGGGCAGCCTCCTCATCTCCCTCTGCTTCTTCTCACCACATTTCTCCTCCTGATGCCGCCAAGTCACTCTCAAAATGCATCACTTATGAACAGCTGCTGAAGCTGGCTTTGAACCTGCAATCCTCCTGTCTCAGCCTCCCAAACTGGAATTACAGGTGTGCACCACCACGCCAGGCTTCCATTTGGGATCAAACAGCTTAGACATGATCCATCGATCATGATCCATGTTGCTTAGACATCATCCATTCTTTGAGGTGCAGGAGACAGTGAACTTTTCATTGAGTTGAAAAATTGTAACAGGTTTAAAAATTATTTTGAGGGATAATTGTATGGTCTAGTAAAATTGCTTAGAAAAGGAAATAAATGTTTGTAATTCTTAAATCAAATGTAACTGCCCTTAACAAATGAAGTTCAGGATTTTTCTTATTTTTTATATATATGCTTCATGATTTTGCATGTCACCCTTACACTGGGGATATGCTAATCTTCTCTGCATAATTCCAATTCTAGTATATATTCTGCTAAAGCAAGCACAGGTCATTTCTTTTCTTTCATTTTCTCTTTTTTTTTTCTTTGTGGCACTGGGGATTGGACACAGAGGCATTCTACCTCTGAGCTACACCCCCGTCCTTTTTATTTTTGTTTTGAAAAAAAAAAGGGGTTTGCTAGGGTGTTTAGTCTTGCTACTTGCTGAGGCTGTCCTCGAACCTGTGATCCTCCTGTCTCAACTTCCCAAGTATTTCTTTACTAAATTATTTGGCTTCCAATTGACCAGTATGCACTGCTCATAGAATGATGTGCGTCCTCCTGATTTTTTAAAGGTACTTCATTTCAACAGTATTTCAAATGTGCAAGTAGGGTTCAACAGAAGTACAAAACAAATATTAAGTATATTCTTTAGCAGCTTTTTGCTTACTTGTAGAATTTCTGAGGCTCTAATATGTTGACCATGGAGCATATTGGGTTTGGCATCAAGATTTGCTGGCACTGCTCTAGCTAAAGTTTAACAAATCTCACAGAGGTTTTGGGCGGTGAGTATTTTTTTAACCCTGATATTGAGATGACTTTTTTAGTTTTATCATTTCATCCCAAATTTGGATTTATTTATTATATCTTCAAATTATTTTAGTTATTGAAAATTTCCAGACCCATTGTCCTTGCCCTGCTAGTCACACCATGACTGAGAATATGATCAAGAACAGAATATATTGGATGTTAAAGATTAGAAACTAATTCTGCCGGACGTGGTGGCGCATGCTTGTAATCCCAGTACTTTGGGAGGTAGAGACTGGAGGATCCGGGTTCGAGACCAGCCTCAGCTCGCTCTCTCTCTCTCTCTCTCTCTCTCCCTCTCTCTCTCTCTCTCTCTCTACCTAGTGAGGCCCTCCGCAACTTCGTGAGACCCGGTTTCAAAATAGAGTATAAAAAATACAGCCGGGATGTAGCGTGGAGGTAGAACGCCCCTGGGTTCAATCCCCGGTACCCCCCCCCCCAAAAAAAAAAAGAAAACTAATTCTTTATGGGATTCTTAGTGATACAAATTGAAAATAATGAAATGGCAATTAAGGTTTTGTTTAGCCATAGTTGTGAATGTACCTAAAGAAGAAGCTAGAGAAAAGACTATAGTTATGGTTCTTTGATGCACAGTTTGGAATAGGAATAACAGTAGAAGAGAAGAACAATACTATTGCATGAACTAAAACTCAGAGGAAAAATATTAACCATTCATTCATTTGGCAGTCACTTATTAAGCAGTTACTATCTGCTCAGATGCATTATATGTAAGATATTTCAGAATAAACCATACATGCTATTTGCTTTTTAATATCTAAGTGATGATACTCAACAATGTGCTCACCTTTTAGCAGAAATAATTGGAAAGATAAAAGAATACCTTGAAAATAATCAATATCCTGCATGCTGATGAACAAAGATGAATATATTGAAATCAACACTTTATGATCCCATTCTACTTTTCTTCCTGTTTTCCCTTGACCATAAAAATTAGTTGATAAGTGAGGAATGGACATAATTGAAATTTCTGTTCTAAAGTCAAATATAATAAAAAGCTACCTTGTCCCTCCATATATTTCTTCTTAATCTGTTGTGTTGGTAGCAGATCTTGGTGGTTTCTTTGGCCAAAAAGCTACCTAGGTAGGTTCAGCCCTGAGAGCCTGGAGCAGCTCAGATCATTCTGCAGGCATGTGCATGGTCCACTGTGCTTCATAATTTCCTTCACCAGCCCATGGACAATGAGTAAGAGAGGCAAAGGAGTGGTGCAGAGACAGAAAGGAGAAGGAAGGTGAACTGAGATTGCATGCATGGTTAGAGCTGGTGGGTCTAGGAGACAACAACTTTCATAGAATGATAAAACAACTTATTCTTAAGCTCTTGCTTCATAGAGGATAGTTTGAAACACTTCTATAAGGGATAAATGCCTAGATCAGCAATTCTTCTGGCTACTTGGCTTTTCCTGTCTTCTCTCTGTATTTTTATTTACCTTATTTTTGCAATCTGTTTGAATGTGCTTGTGAACCCCCAGATTGGTGTATCCCATTCTGGGCATATTTGCTCTTTCTTTAAAGCCTGTAAACCCAAGGGAAGACTCCTTATATTGCTACTCTCACACTGTTTGTAGTCAATGATTTTTGTTTACTAATAGTTGCCACCATATTTTGCTATCAGCAAATGTCCAAATTAGATGACCTTAAAAATGTTGTGCAAGAGACACAGGCCTTAATCTAACATTTTGGAATGAAGTAGTCATCACTAACAGTTTTTTTTTCTTGTTTGTAAAGAACTATAAGGTTTTTGTGCTTTATTTATTTTCCTAGAATGAGTTTATTATTGAGAACATCCCTGATGTTTAGCCTTGATGAGAAGGTTTTACTAATATTTTCTGTTGACCTTCATGGGCAGGGAAGATGGTTACTTCTATAAGGTACAGGAAATTGGCTACCAAAACCCTTAAAATGGGTGACAAGGTGGGGATGGATGTCCCTTTTAGAGATAATAGGTAATGTTTTGAAAAGAAAGACAAATCATTGGAATCACCAATGTCTGATCTCCTTCCTTATTACCCAACCCACCTCATTTTCTTCTCTTTTGAAAAAATCACCATATTTCAAGAAATATGAAAAAAACATATTTCAAGAATAAACATTTCAGAGATCATTTCAAGAAGTGCTGAAATAAAAAATCTTAGCCTAATTGTCCCAATATTCTCTCTGATCTAAACAATGGCTGTGTGTGTGTGTGTGTTTGTGTGTGTGTGTGTGTGTGTGTGTGTGTGTGTGTGTGTGTGTTACTGGCGATTGAACCCACGGGCATTCTACCTCTGAGCTACACCCCCAGCCCTTTTATATTTTTTATTTTGAAACAGGATTTCACTAAGTTGTGGAGGGCCTCACAAAGTTGCTGAGGTTGGGTGCGATCCTGTGATCCTCCCAAATACTGGTATTACAGGCATGCGCCACCACACCTGGCATGACAATGGCCTTTTAGTTTCACTTTACTCAGTTCTTTTTCCCAGACCAAGCTTGTTAAACATCTCTTTCCTTCTGCCTCTAGTTCCTTTTATGTATTTCTTTCTGGGTGATCTTAAGGCAATACCTTTAATGGAAGAGAAACCAATAGGACTTTTAAGAAAATATCTGAACAAAAGGAAAACAATTGGCCATAAAAGGTAAGATCATGGGGCTGGGTTGAGATGTAAGGAAACCAGTATCGCAATGCATCAGAGTGGTCTTTGTCTGTTAGTACCCACCTTGGATTCCCAGACTTGACAGATAAGATCCCTGTGCATATGGCCACCCAAGGGTATCCTCGGGCACTGAATTGGTACAGCAAAGCCATGGTTGTTATCACATAGAAAAGAGAGATTCTCACTCAGATAGTGGTGCCAATTTCTACAAGAAACCCTTTAAGAATGCTTGGCATTGTCTGGCAGCACTGGCCACTTGCTTTAACTGCAAAACCAATGATAAAGTAGCCTCTCAGAGCAGAAACTCTACTTCAGGCATGTGAGAAGACCTGGGTTGAGGAGTTAAAGAAAAATACCTGTGGCCTGTCAGTTGGTGATCTACTAAAGAACCTTTAATTCCTTTAGTTAAAAGTTCAAATTAAACCTAGAAAAATGTTCACATGAAAATTCCCAAAAGAATGAATTTCCAGATTCCACTCACTCAAAAGGGGTCCATGCACAAATCCCTAACTCATACATCCAACCCGCTTTTCCTGAGGTTTTCCCCAAGAGTTCTGGGGAAGAGGTTACACAGCCTTCAGTGTATAGAACAACTTTCATGGGTGTTACTTTTGTGTTAGTGAATTGCATAAAAGAAATCAGAGTCTACCCAATTGGATGAGTGCATAGGTGCATGGAGATGAAGGAAGATGGGAAGAAGAGGATTCAATGATGATCCGAGTTCCTGTTCTGAAAAGCAGGGAATAAGGACACTGGAGGAGGAGCTGCCTTATGGATTAGATGATACATTTAGCTGGGAAAAAGTTTAATTTGAGCTGTCATAAGGAATAGAAAATGAGACTTGGAGTCCAAGAGTAAGGTAAAAACTAGGGATTTAAAAAATGGGGAGTCATAAGCATGAAGAAGACAGTTGAGGCATATGGGTAGATTAGGTCAGTGCAAGAAAATACTTACAAAAAGAAAGTCTGATGCAGTTTGGTGGCTGCAGCCATACATGGAGACTGAGAGGCCCACAGCCTGTTGTGAACTGATTACTTACTGGCCCACTCATTTTCCCATTCACAACATGGGTCATGGAAACCTTCTCAGAGCATATGGATTCACCAGTAGAAACCTTCATAAAATGACTCATTAAACTGCTTGGTGTCTTCCCATGTATCACAGGCCAAAACATGTTCCCAGGCAACCTGAAGTCCTTCCATGATTACTCAGGAAAAGAGAGGCAGTGAAGGGGTGGCATCCTTGTTTTCTCCTCATACAAAGGGGCATTGGACTATTTATTATTCACAAGACAGGGAAGCCAAGAGTCCCTCCACTCTGCGAAGGATTCATTTGGCCCATCGTGATTCGTTATAAGCCTTTACTGCAAATTCTCTGCCTGCTGAGTGAGCTCATCAGTGGCAGTGGAGACTAGAGGGCAGGTTTCTAGGGGGAACTCACCCTGGGATCTCTCTCCAGCTGCTGCTTGTGGTGTAGGCTGCGTCTTCTTTTGGCCTTTGCGAGGCCATTGTGATAAAAGTGGTACAGGCCTTCTGTGAAGGGGAGCTGTGGAAAGCCAAACAGACATGAGGTGTGGTTAGCTTCTGGGTTGGCCCAGAGAAAGGGAAAACCCGAGCTGGCACTGCATGCAGGGACTCTGCAGGCTGGAGAGGTATGTGAGAAAACCAATGGAAAACCTCCCGCTAGACTCGACCTTCTGTTTCCTCATCTCTGTACTGTTTCCCTTCTCTTTGCCTTCACTTATTTGGTGCCCATTCCCTTCTCCCGCCCAAATTCCTTCTATTCTTTCCTCCAGTTTTAGTTTCCACATATCCTTTCATTCCCTCTCCTTCTCCCTGGAGCCTGTTTTTGTATCCATACCCACACCAAATTCTTCAGTCTCCTTCTTGGACTAGTGTTTATACTGCATGTATTGCCTGGTGGCTGCAGAGTCGTGTTGTGACCTAGTCCTCTCTTTACAGCTAGATCGTCTGTCCTGTATACTGGGCTCTTTCTGTGACAGGGCAATCACCTAAATCTTCTAAGTGCCTGCTGGATGACGGGAGAGGTTTCCCTCTGTCTTTCTGTCTCGAGGGTGCTTGTAATCAGATACGAGTGTCAGAGCCAGCTACAGAAACCACAATGATGAGAGCTCGTCTCTTGGTACAGGGTCTGTAAGAATCCTGGAGAACCTAAACTGGACTGTCGTTTGTTCTATGATTCAAGGTCCCTTGGGGAAGAACCTTGATCTGGATTTGGGAGGCCAGGATGCAGCTCATGTCTGTTACCAGCTAACAGGATGATCTTGAACAAGTGACTTCCCCTCTGGGTCTCTGGGTCTCTTTTTCTCTTCTATATCTGTGTGAAGCTTTGAAGTTCCTACATTTCTCCACATGTCATCATACTGATGAAGCTATGCTGTTTGCAGTTCTTAACTTGATCAATTAATTTAATAAAACACTTGAAAATTATAGGCAAAGAGTGACCTTATGTACATTTTTTTCTGGAAAGATAATACATGCTTTCTTTTTTTTTTTTTTTTTTGCAGTACTGGGGATTGAACCCAGGGGCATTCTACCTCCGAGCTACACCCCCAGTCCTATTTTTTATTTTGAAACAGGGTCTCGCTAAGTTGCAGAGGGCCTCACCAAGAAGCTGAGGATGGCCACGAACCCCGATCCTCCGGTCTCAGCCTCCCAAGTACTGGGATTACAAGCGTGCGCCACCATGCCCAGCTACATATTTTCATGATATTTGTCATTTAATATAAAAGGACTATATGGTAAATTTAGAAAATGAAAAAAAAACACAAGCAATAAAGTAAAATTCCTTCACATACTCTTTTTTAGAATTATTTGATTTAGAAGTTTATCTTTTTATTTTCTCCAGGCTTACTCACTCCCAAGAGTAAACTGCTATTTTAGTAATAGTAAAATGAATTAATTTCAGGTTTTTTTTTTTGCGGTACTGGGGATTGAACCCAGGGGCATTCTACCTCCGCGCTACACCCCCGGCCCTACTTTTTATACTTTATTTTGAAACTGGGTCTCACAAAGTTGCGGAGGGCCTCACTAAGGAGAGAGAGAGAGAGAGACAGGGAGAGAGAGAGAGAGAAAGAGAGAGAGTGAGAGAGCTGAGGCTGGCCGCGAACCCGGATCCTCTGGTCTCCGCCTCCCAAAGTACTGGGATTACAAGCGTGCGCCACCACGCCCGGCAATTTCAGGTTTTCCTCTTTGTTTACACATGCATGCATTCACATGCCCCCCTCACACACAGAATACATATTATATAAAATGGTTTTTACTTATCAATCATATGATATAAACTTTCACTTTCTAGGTCCTTATTGGTAGTAGCTGTATAGCATTCTATTACTTGAGATGTACCATGATATATTTAGCATTTCCATTATTAATGTATATTAAGATCTTTCTTTCATTGTTGTTTTTACAGTTAAAGATAAACCTACATATTAGAATGGAGGAGATCTTCAGGAATGATGGAGTAAGAACCCCCAAAAAGTCTCCTATTTTATAGAAGCAAGTAAGACATTGAAAATTTGGCCAATTTAACTTTTTCAGAACTCTGGAAATTAACAAAAGGCTTACGGTATGCTGAGGAATATTTATTCAAGAATAATAGTGAAATGTCAATAGCAGAAAGATTTAGGACATTTTAATTTTCTCTATTCCCATCCACCTCTTCCCAGTTCTCTGGTATCTTTGAACTAAAAAAGCTTCTAAATCACAATAGATGTGAAAACCAGCAACGTAATAGACCTATTTAAAATGCCCTGTTCCTGAATAATTATCTGGAATATACTTGGAAAAGTCCAATTCATAGGGCTTGTTGTTATTTGATCTGATCCAGAGTTTGCTCAATGGGAAAATTCCTATCTCTAGGGTGTTTGTTGTAAATAATCCATGGCAGTTGTTTAACATTGAAGCTTCCTGAAGCAGCAATACTAATGGAGGCAAATGAGAAGCTGAAAAAATAGATATAAAGGAACTATACAGAGAATGAGATGTCCTTAGAGGTTTTACAAAGTTACAATATATTTCTAGAGACTTAGAAGGCCAGGCACAAGTGGAGAGCTGCGAACGAAATCAGAAAATACCCAAGAAGATCCTAAATGTTCACCTTTACCTCTTGTTGATCTTGAGGCTCTACAAAAACAGGAAGTGAACATCATGGGGTACTCTGAGATATACACAGAGCCCTTCAGCAAAGGGTATAAAAAACTTATCAATTCAAGATCTTTAAGGAAATTTCTCTCCAATCATTATCTGACTAGTAAGCTAACCAAGCACAAGGGAAAGATCATTTATATTCTCTAGTTGATGGTTTATTGTTCTCATATTTTCCTCTGATTCTTTAGACATTGAATATATTTTTAAATACTGATTTTTAAGTCTTTGTCTAGTAAGTCCAACATCTGCACCTCTTCAGAGGGCTTTTGTTGGTGGCTTTTTTTCTTTACCCTTTGTATAGGCCATATGATCTTGTTTCTTCATTTGCCTCATAATTTTTTTTTACTTTACCTTTATTACTTTATGTGGAAAAGGACTAAAAATTCTAAGCTGGGTATGTTGGCACATGCTTGTAATCCCAGGACTTGGGAGGCTGAGACAGGAGGATAACAGGTTCAAGGACAATCTCAGCTACTTAGTGAGGCCCTCCTCAACTTAGTAAGACCCTGTTTCAAAATAAAGAGTAAAAAACAGGGCTGGGGGTGTAGCTCAGAGGTAGAATGCCCCTGGGTTCAATCCCCAGTACCGCCAAAAAAAAAAAAAAAGAAAATTCTAATCAAAAGCTAGGGATTGACAGAATGCATGGGGGGGAAAAACATGCAGCCTGTGATTCAACTGTATGCTGTCTATAAGAGACACATGTTAGATTCAAATACACACAAATACACAAAAATCAAAGAATTCCAAGAGATATATTGTGCAAACAACACCCAAAAAAGAGGTGGAATGGCTATATAGATATTATATGAAAGCAATCTTAATAAAGTGTTATGAGAGACAAGGAATGGCATTTATAACATTTTATGATGATAAAAATGTGAGAGGTTTAAGTTCTAAGTCTTCTGTTTAATAGGTATATGACTTTGGCAAATTATTTAACCCTCCTTGGGTTAAATAATTATTAAATGGGAGATTTCCTTGTATTGTTGTCATGGGAATTAAGTGGAATAATGCATAAAAGTGCTGAGAATAATGCCTGGCACACAGTGAGCATTCAGTAAGTGTTAGCTACTAATTTTTATTGTTAAAGTGCAATGTGTTGTCACAGGGTTATGTTCAAGGTACCCTAGGAATCCAAAGGAGAGATTATTTTAGTTAGAAGGATACCTGAAGAATGTTTCATAAAATTTTTGCAGGCAGAAAAGGGCATTCAACCTAAAAGAATATGTTCCATTTTTATTAATTTTATAATTTCATAGTGTTTCAGTTTTGAAGAGTGTGGCTGTTTTGACAAGATATCTGCAGTTCTTTGATACTCCCATATCAAGAGATGAGGTCCATGGTCCCAACTCTTGAGTCTGGGAAATGTGACTGCTTTGACTAAGGGAGTGTGCTGGAGCAGGGTGCAGTGGCAGCACCTGTAGTCCCAGCTACTCAGGAGGCTGAGGCAGGAGGATCACTTGAGCCCACGAGTTCCAGACCAGCCTGGGGAATGTAGGTAGACCCCATCTCAAAAGCAAACACACAAAAAGTGTGGTAAAAGTGATGCCATATGACTTCTGAATCTACATCATAAGAGTATGTGAGACTTCTGCCTTCTCCTGTAACACTTGTTCTTATTTTCCTGACTTACCATTTAAGAAATCCATCTTCCCTCAAGCTGCCATGTTATGAGGAAGCCCAAGCCACACAGAAAGACATGTGTAGTGCTTCAGTTGACAGTCCTGGATGAGCCAAGCCTTCAGGTCAGTCTATTTTAGTACTAAGTACATAAGTGAAGAAGCTTCTGCATTATTGCAGACTTAGCCTTCCAGTTTTCCCAACTGAGTTCTGAGACATATGGGTGATAGACAAGTCATTTTTGGGCCCTGTCTGAATTTATGATCCCCATATTGGTGAGCATAATAAAATGGAGGTTGTTTTATACTATTGAATTTCAAGTTAGTTTGTTACTCAGCAATGGCTAACATGAAACAAGTAGCTAACTAAAAAAAAAAAAAAAAAAGCATTTTATCCCCTCAGCTTTTGCAACTTGAAATGACAACAATATTAGTTGTCTGTCAATTTATGACCCCAGCCTGCATCAACTCAGATAGGGGCCCTACCAAGGGACAGAAAGCTGAAGTCAGGTCATCAAATCTGGGGTGGATTTCAAGGGCATGGACAACGTTGCTAGGGGACCAGTGTACAAATAAAAATCTAGACTACTGCAGCCTTTGTGATTTAGTTCCTGTTCATTAAAAACCATATTCTCCAGGGCAAATTTAACATAAATATTTAATGTTCATGTTTCAGGCTCAACAGTTCTTGAATACTTTCTCTACTTAACCCCATTTATATGCTTAAGGTGATGCTAAGATTTGATTTTTTAATAAGTGGAGGGAGGGAAAGAAAATGTAGGTTAGGTGCACTGTCTTTTGCTGTCCAACCACTTATGCCTTTGACCCCTGTGAGGTGGTATAAACTCAGAGTTTTATTTTTATTATGAAAGGCAGTATAAATCTGAGAATTTTAACCCTAGAAAGGAACTTGGGGTTAAGTGCCAGTGAGCATTGGAGGAACATATTTTATCATCATTCTAGATTTATTTTACTTATTTTTAGAAATTAAATTTGAATGGAGGCAAAGGGAAAAGTTTTTTTACAGTGGGATCTAATTAATAAATCTAGAATTAGTAATAGAAGTTGAACATCATCATTTAGGAAACATCATATGAAATGGTTTAGATCTGGAATGCTCTCTAAAGACTTATATGTTGAAGATTTGGTCCCCAGAGCATTAGTGCTCAGAGGGGTGGGCTTTGGGGGAAGTGATTAGATCATAGGGGGCTGACCTCATCAGTGGGTTAATACCACTGATGACATAATTGGAAGGTAGTAGAAAGTTTAGAATGTGGGGCCAAGCTGAAGGAAGTAGGTCATTGGGAATGTGCCCCAGAAAGGTTTTTCTTTTCCCTGGCCCTACCTGCGTGCTCTCTTGCTCTCTCTCTCTCTGCTCCCTGGCTGCCATTAGCTGAGCAGCTTTCCTCCGCCACACCCTCTGTCATGGGCCTTCCCTCAGGCCCAGAGTGATGGAGCCAGCCTATGATGAACTGAAACTTTTCAATCCACGAGCCAAAATAAATCTTTCCTTTTTTAAGTTGTTCAAGTCAAGTATTTTGGTCACTGCAATGAAAAACTGACTAACACATCATAAAAATAATTGTAGCTGGCAAGCATCACCAATACTTGCTAAAATTAATGGGTGAAATATAATGATAGATAAAGAGAAATCATTTCTTTTTAGTGGAGAACCCCAGCAGGAGCCACCTTAGCCAAGTGACCTAAGTAAACCTCACCAAGTGATGAGACACATCAAAATCGCGTGCCTCATATGATGCGCTGAGAGGGACGCAACCTCATTTATGTGATTTTCTTACCAAAACACATGTGTACTCAATTAGGTAGAAATATCGGATAAATCTATAACTGACCAGTGCTCTTTGAAGTCATCATATTCACAAAAGACTGCAGAACTCTTCTAAATTGGAGGAGACCAAGGAGATGGAGGCATAGAATGAAATACATACAATGCATATCCTGGATTGGATCCTAGATCAGGAAAAAGGATTTTAGTGGGACATTTGGAAAGTTGTGAATAAGGTCTGTAGATTAGTTAATAGTATTATATCAATGTTTATTTTCTGGCTTTGATAATGATACCATGGCTATATAAGATGTTAACATTTGGGAGGCTGGATTAAGCATGTATGGGAATTCTGTGTGCTTTTTGTCTTAAAGCAGTACCTTTAATATTATATATTAACCATACGTATAATATATATGACATCAAATTTCCCATTTTTGCCATTTCAAGTGTATAGTTGAGTGTTATTAAGCATATTCACATTGTGCAAGCGTCGCCAACCATCAATTTCCAGAACTATTCCATCATCATAAACAACAGCTCCCAATTCGCTTCCACCTCAGCCCTTGGCAGCTTTCTGCTTTCTATCTCTATGAATTCGACTTACTCTAGATGTGTCATGTAAGTGGAATCATACACTATTTGACCTCTTATGTCTGACTTATTTCACTTAAGCAAAATGTCTTCCAGGTTCATGTATGTTGTAGCATGTACCAGATTTTCTTCCTTTTAATACTGAATAATACTCCATTGTATATATTGTTTTGCTCACCCAGTCATCTGTTGATGGACACTTATGTTGCCTCTACATTTTGGCTATTGTGAATAATGCAATGAATGTGAGCGAATCTGTGTCACTTTTGCAACATTTTCTAAAGTCTAAAGTTATTTTCAAATTGCAAGTTAAAAATGTAAAAATATTTTAAAATTTAAATGTGGATATCCTCAGGAAGTCATAAAATTACTAGTTTCAAGTCACGGGCCCTACCACTTCTGATTGCCACACACACCAAATTCACTCTCCATAGTCTCCTCTGGCACTTGAGTTGGACCTTCTGGCTCAGTTTAACTGACTCTTTTTACAGAGACAGAAGCTGTGGCTCAGGGAGGGGCAGGGCTTGCATAACATAGAAGATTCTCAGGGGAAATGCCAGATCTCCTGAAAATTCATCCAGCATCCTCCCCCCCCCACTGCTTCCACTGTGTTCCTGTTCTATATCCCATCCTTCTTTATAATCATGGCTATGAATCTGTTGGGCTGGAATTCATGACAAAGATGAGTAGGACTCAATGACAGGCTGTGGGTGACACCCCACTGCAGTGACCTTGGGACCTATAATCCTGGATTGTTTGGTAAGAGAAGCTGTCTTTGCTGTGGAAGAAAATGGAGCTAATTAGTTTCATGACCCTAATATCAGAAACCCTGGGCCAGCTTACACTCAGGCAATAAGCAGGTAAATCCACCGATCACGGATCTAACGAAATACTAGCCTACAAGTCATTATTATTTTTTCTGTATCTTTTTTGCTTCTTATCTTTGGAGTGCAAACCCCAGGTCCCCTGTCCTCTGAGCATCTCACAGACAGCTATGTGAGAACACTGTGCAAGCATAAGTTCCACCATAGAGAAGGAAAGATAGATGCTGAGTGCCTTGTAGTAGAAGCTACCTGCCACCCACACAGACCTCAGTGATGTAGTGCTGACTGATACATTCCTCAATTTCTAAGTGAAGTGTTAGTGTTACAAATAGCAAAGACATTAAAAACAGTGGTAGGTCCTCAAACACTCATCTGAGTGTCCAAGAAACCGCTTATATCTCACTTAATACATTTTCAGACATTTTCTTTGTTGAAACACACACACACACGCACGCACGCACACACACACACACACGCATGCACACAAACACACACACATTTTTTTATATCATAACCTTGTTTTCTTAAGACAAAATATGCATGGTTCCAGAAAGAAGGAGAAAAGGAAGTGAAAAAAGACTGTAGCAAACTGTCAGCTTGAAGATTCAGACTGGCTGACAGTATAATAATGCTGTTAACTCAGACTTGCAGAGTTTTTAGAAATTCTCATTATGCTGCAAAAATTTATGGATCCCAGAAACACTTCTCACTGCCTCCCTTTTTTCCCTCTTGCTTCCTTTTCCACTGATAACTATGACTCCCAGCTGAACCCACACACTCCCTTCTCCCAGCAGCAGGGAAGCCCAGGGAACTGGCAACCAATTGTGAACAGATAAAAAGGTGTTGAATTCCCCGGGGAGCCCATTGTCTGCCTGCCTTTAGACCACAGTTGTCTCCCCTTAGGCAATCCATGGATGTTCCAAAGGGAGCCCAAGTCCTCTACCCCCCCCCCCTTTTTTGTTTCTAGTATTTACTTGTTCTCAGGAGAGCCTACTGTTTATCATGGATTCTGGGATCCAGAACTCCCAAACAATGAAGACTTCCTGGATCAGAACCATTGCTTTCCTTAGGCTGCTTTCTTTGTGTTTGCCATTGTGCTTTTTCTCATTACCCTGGGACAGGCTTACCTGGAAGTCTAGTTTGGTAGAACATTGGAAGTCATTATATATAAAAAAGATGTTTGTAATTTTATTTTTAAAAGAAGTTACTGTCAAGAGGGTTAAAGAATAAAAACTGGGAGATGAAACAATACACCAAGAATTGCAAACTGGCTGATAATTGCTTGTCACTTTCATTTGGAGGCCTGCACTTTGTGGACAGGGATATGCTCTGCATTTTCCTGACATTTCCCAGAGGCCATTCTTGATTTCCCTGGATTATGTATAATTTTATGTGCAAGGCATGACACTCTGTAGTAGGGATGGGAAAGAAAGGGTGACAGTGGCCTGTATGTGTGCATGTGTGCGTGCCTCCGTGTGTGTGTGTGTGTGTGTGTGTGTGTGTGTGTGTGCGTGTGTGCGTGTGTGCGTGTGTGTGTGTGTCTCAGGCTCTGCTCTAAAGATGCTTAGAGGCCAATGAAGAAAATAACAGACAGGAAAATTATATTACACAATCAACAGAAATATAGCATTACAGAAACCAAGAAAGAGGACTAGAGATCTCAGCTGTGAATTGGGTAGGGGAAGTAGGGAGAGTAGAGGAGAGGAAGGAAAGGACAGGCTGAGACCTTCTATAGGAGAGGCAGGGTTGGTTGGTGTGATTTAGACACCACTGAAAGGCCTCTCCCTTGCCTCAGAGGTCCCATCTCTTCCCTGATCTAAATTCCATGAGAGAGAGAGAGAGAGAGAGAGAGAGCGAGAGCGAGAGAGCGCATTGAGTGCTTGGCCTCATGAAAGTGCAATTATCTCAGAGAGAGGTAGCATCACAAAGCATGGAAATCTAGTGCCTCATCTGAGATTTGCTGACAGGATGGAGATCTCTGGGGCCAGACAGAAAGAGAGAATTAAGAGAGGCAGGAAGAGAGCTACAAAAAGCATAGTCCAGCCTCTTAAAACCTTGCCTCAGCCTGAATAATCCCTTGTTTGAAAGTTCTAGTGGCTCACCTGGACTAATTAGCATATGGGTTTAGACTGGCCTCTGTGCTACTTTGGCTGAAAGCATATGGCAGAAGTTCTAGAGTGCCAGATTCATGCTTGGAGCGCAAGAGGCCTTGCACTTTCCCATTGAGTCCTTGTCTCAAATGAAAGTTCCTCTTTCCTAAAGCCCGGACCTCAGATCACATCTCTCAGCTGTTTGAATCCTGTCACTTCTTCCTGTTTTGCTTTGGAAAGGAAAATGGGCAAAACTCAGGCATGGAGAATGACAGGTAAAGAACCCCTCTCCAGGCATGGTGGCTCACACCTGTAATCTCAGTGCTTGGGAGGCCGAGACAGGAGAATCACAGGTTTGAGGCCAGCCTCAGCAACTTAGAAAGACCCACATCAACTTAGTGAGTGTAGCTCAGAGGTAGAACACCCCTGAATTCAATCCATAGTACCACAAAAAATAAAAAAGGAATACCTCCGCTCTTGCTTCACCCTGTTCATTTGTTTTATGCCTCTGCAGTATCAATTTCAATCACCTCTTTCATCAGGCTCTCAGGTGGATCATAAAGAAGCTCAGAGAAAGTCATCAGTGGCTGAACATTGGCAAGATACCCAAACCCGTGGAGCAAGGCAGTGCCCTGATGGTCGAGAAGCTCCAGGGTCCTTGCTGAGGTTCCCTATATCTGCAGAGAGCGCCTCAGTTGCACTGAGAATCAGCCATGTCTCACCACAACAATGTTGTGTTATACACTTCCAAGAACCTTGGCACCATAGATTTAGTTTGCAATTTCATGAGTGAATGATTTCAGCTCGCTGAGTGGTTGCTTGGGTCTGGCTTGAGCTGCCTCCTGCATCTGTTGTCAGCTGTGGCTCATTGAGTTGACTGCTTTTGAATGTGGCTTGGTTGATGGCTGGGGTGCCCTAGCTCTCTTCCACATGGTCATCCATTCTCCAGTGCCCTTAATCAGGCTCATTCTCAAAGAGATGCCATAAGTAAATCCAAGAGTGCAGGAGACAGGATGGAAAAATTCAAGGCCTCTCGAGCCACAAGCATAGAACAGACATGCCTGAAATTCTGCCATATTCTTTTGGCAAGTCAGAGGCCAGTTCAGATTCAGAGCTGGGGAGGACTAGGAAATTCCAAGGCAAATACAGAAACATCAGTAAAACCTCACCACACTTGGAGTGGATCATGGGCCACAATGAAGATGCTTCTCAGACCAGCGCTGTGCATTGCAAAAGTGCTGGCTGATGCCTTGGGACACTGATTTCCATCTCTCCCAGGTGGCAGAACACATATGCGAATAGTTTTGGATTTGCTAGATGAGCCCATTGATGCACTAGAGAAGCTATCTATCCTCAGTCACAAACCAGAGTGTTGCCAGTTCCCGGCAGAAAGCAGCTTGAAGAAGAAATCCACTTGTACATTCACATTGCCACAACATGCCAGGCTCTTGTCAAACCTCATCCCACAAACATGATTGTATCCGTTCTGCAAGGGTGGGTGCTATCATCTCCATCTTAGATATGAAATGACCGAGATTCAGAGATGTTCCTCTGAACTTAGGTCTGGCTGTTGAGTCTGTGGTCTTTCTCCCACTTTTCACTCTCCCCACAATTTCTTTCCAACATGGGACTTGTCTCCCCAGGTCAATGAGGGGACAAGTCCTGAACATTACTGATGTCTGCCTGGAGACCACTGTGGATTTCCCTGAGTTGTCTGCAAGGTCTTCAGCAAGAATTCTGAGGCTACTAGCAGACAGATCTGGATGTCAACTTCAAAGGAAAAGGAAGGAGAAAAACAGCTTACAGAGTAGTTTTATTTCTGAATTCATAACAAAAAGTGAATACATTTAATGTAATGTACATATTAAAATCTGTTTTCAGGCCAGGCATGGTAGTGCACTTCTGTAATCCCAGTACTTGGGAGGCTGAGACAGAAGGATTGTAGGTTTGTGGTCAGCCTCAGTAACTTAGCGAGGCCCTCTGCAACTTAGTGAGAACCTGTTTCAAAATAAAACAAAATAATAAAATAAAATAGGTCTGGGAGTAGTATAGAGGTAGAATGCCCCTGGGTCAATCCCCAGTAAAACACACACATACACACACACACACACACACACACACACACACACACACACATCTATTTCCATCGTAAAGTAAAAACACATTTTTTTTTCAAGCAGACCCATCTATTAGCTATGAAAACACTGCTACCATCCAGGGTAAGGGTGAGCATAGTCTGATTGACAGCAGGACCAGGAAGGAACAGAACACACTCCTCAGATCCACTTTAGATCTCACCCCCACCCATTGCAGACATTGAAGGGCCATTAATTCAGGCATTTACCAGCATATACCAGCATTTACCTGCATATACCAGCCTACTCTTAAGCCAGGAACCCTGATCCTTTTTTTGGTGGTAATTATTTCCTCTGATTGTCTATTTTGTCTTGTATTCATTGTCAATCTGCTAACTGAATAAGCTTGGCCAATTCTAGCAAAGCCATCCCAACCCACAACCAAGTGGACTGCACACACTTCCTAGCAAGGAAATGCCTCATCTGCTTACTGGGAGATATGTACACAAGGCTAGCTTTGCATGTAGTAACAGGGATCAGAAGCATCTTAAACTGAAAAGAGAAAACTGAGCTACTGACACGTGCTTAAATCTTCAGCTTTCAAAATTATCCTGGTATGCTGAAAAGAATGTTCTCTGAAACTATATCATTTGCAGGAAAATGGATGGAGCTGAAGAACATCATGCTAAACGAAATAAGCCAGACTCAGAAAGTCAAGAGTCATATGTTTTCCTTCCTATGTGTCAGCTAGAAAGGAAAAAGGGGGAAAAGGGGGGACTTCATAAAAATAGAAAGTTGAGCAATAGAGTAGAGGAAGGGGACTAGGGGGAGGGAGGAGGGGAGGGATGGAGGGAAGTGGTGGAATGTAATTGACTAAATTATGCTGGTACCAAAATGGCAATGAAGTCTAGCATTATATATAATTAGAATTCATATATATATTTGTGGTACTGGGGATTGAACCCAGGGGTGTTCTACCTGTGAGCCCTACTTTATTTTATGTTTTTAAAATTTTGAAACCAAAGTTACCTCTATTCAATGATTTTCCTGTCTCAGCCTCCCAAGTGCTGGGATTACAGGTGTGCCCCATCACCCCTAGCACCATCGTGTATGGGAAAGGGAGTGGGGAAGGAGTTGGGAGAAAGCTCACCAAGTGCTATGTGCTTGTATGTCACTATCACTATGAACTACATTATGATGTGAAACTATAATACACCAATAAATGTATAATAAAAAGATTTAAAAAGAGAAAAGAATGTTCTCTCAGAAGACAAACCTGGAAACAACTGGATTATAAGCTCCCTGGGGATAATACCTGTTTTGCTCACTAGTGTCTGATAGTATATCCATTTTATAAATACTTGTTGAGTGAATTAAAAATTATGAGTTGGTAAGTAGTTGTGTAAGTCAGTGTGGATGATTAAACCTCCCTGGGTATGACATTCTTTGGGCTTAGGTAAAACATTTAATGTGTTCGGGTCAACCAGGCAATGCAAGTATGTGAATCATAAATAAGACAATAGAGAGAGGTGAGGTCTGTGGTAAACTGGAAGTTACATATCACTTCTTAAGACAGATCAAAAGTACTGGACTGGACAAACAAGGCTGCATTTGTGACCCTATGACTGATGTGCATTGCACTTGCCAGCTCTGAACAGTCTTGTCTTTTCTTCATTGTCAACCTCTACTAAATACCTGGCAGAAGGTACATCTTAAGAGGTTTGGAGTTAAACTCATGAGATTGAACCAGGAGTAGAAATACCCTCAGGTATTCTAGGGAAAATCCAATCAGTTACAGATGGGGCTGAGACTCTGCTATTATTTTCTGTAGTTGGGCCCAAGCTCTCTGGGCAGATATGGAAGAAAAGAGACATTAATCCCAAACATTAGCTTTGGGATTTATCTCTAAATGATAAAAACAAGAAGGGATGAAAAGTAGCTGTCTAAGCTATGACATTACATGCTGACATCTTCACAAGCAAGTGGCCTCTTCAGGACATAGCCCAGAGGAAGAGACTGACTTTGACCAAGTCAATATTAAATATGGATTGTTAATGGGACTTTATTGGTAACTTATTAAATTCACAAAGATAATAAGGTTGAAGGAAAGGAATTTTGCTTGACCTTCCTTCCTTCCTTCCTTCCTTCCTTCCTTCCTTCCTTCCTTCCTTCCCTCCCTCCCTCCCTCCCTCC